>OY757914.1:97235751-97430751 GCA_963585895.1 Sepioteuthis lessoniana | reverse complement strand
GCTATATGGATGCACTACATGGACGCTAACAAAACGGCTGGAGAAGAAACTAGATGGCAATTACACAAGAATGCTGCGTGCAATCCTGAACAAGTCCTGGCGGCAACACCCCACAAGACACCAACTGTACGGCCACCTGCCCCCTATCACGAAAACTATTCAAGTTAGACGAACCAGACATGCAGGACACTGCTGGAGAAGCAGAGATGAACTCATAAGAGATGTACTCTTATGGATCCCCACACATGGCCGCGCAAAAGCAGGGCGACCAGCTCGAACGTACATTCAGCAGCTATGTGAGGATACAGGTTGTTGTCCTGAAGACCAAACTAGGGCGATGAACGATAGGGAGGAGTGGCGAGAGAGGGTCAGGGATATCCGTGCTACCAGCGCGATATCTTTGTTGTTTAATAAGGCCCAGTCAGAGTGTTTGGTGGTCGCTGTTCGTTTGGCGTTTTTTCGTAGTCTTAACCGTATTTTCGCCGTGACTATTCGGTGATCGGTGGACACACCCTCAAAAGAGGAGTATGCCTCGCAATTCAATGCACTATTTTTCCATTTCTTGTTCATAAGGACGTAGTCTATCTGAGCTTTAGTATGGTTTGCGTACGTGTATGTCCATAGTTTGCCCTCTCTTTGTTGGTAGTTTGTATTGAGGCATGCTAATCTATTTTCTATCATGAAATCTGTTAGATGAGGCCATTCCTATTTGACGTGTTGTGGAGGCTGTATTTGTTGTTTCCGTTTTTCCCGATTTGGGCATTCATGTCTCCGCCAATGACAAACATGTTGTGTTTCGGGATGCTACGCACTAATGAGGATAACTCATCGTAGAAGGTGACTAGTTCATTTTCTTCACTAACATTGGTGGGGCTGTAGCATGAGATGATTGTTGCTCTGGGGTTTCCGTTAAATGTAGCTGCCATCATTCTAGGTTGTATTTTCTCAACGCTATTAAGCGTTTTTAATGCTCTAGGTCCTATAAGAAATCCTACCCCTCTTATTGCGGCGTTGACAGAGTTTTTCCATGCGGATACAGTGGCGAGCGACCAGCCATTGCCAGTTTCGTGATATTTGATATCTTCGGTGTGCGCGTATCTGTGTTCTTGTATGCATATTATGTCTATCTTATGTTCTTCGGCCGATGCGATTAGCTCTGGGAGTTGCCCTATTCCATTTAAGGTTCTTACGTTAAACGTGGCTATTTGTAGTGTTTGCTTGCATTTTAGTAGTTTTGGTTGTTTGAGCTCTGTAGCTGATTTTTCGAACACCGAGGCCAGGGCTCCAACCTCAGCAGGACGCACCCCTTTTTTACCCGCGCGAAGAGCGATGCGGTTTGTGTAAGTGGTTTGAGTGTGGGTCATGGTTATTTTTCGATGGCTGTTTTATTCTCTTCTATAGAAGCCACTCTTATAGAGGAGCTGCAGTAGTTCCCCGATCGAACTAGCGATCCTGAGCGTAAAGTCGTCAAACTCACGTCCAGACTTTTCCTAGGTTTTTCATTTTTTTTTTCTTCTTGGGTGGGGGGCCTGTGGTAGCATTAGGTGTTTTAGGCTTTTTCTTTTAAACTACTGTTAGGGCTTTCTTTACGAATTTTTAAATTATTCGATAGAAGACATTCAAAAACATTCTGCCTTGTTCGCTGACATGCGGAAAGACTAACATCAATTTGGCTTTATAGTAGAGTAAGCGTGTCTTTACATTTAAAACGCATAGTTTAAGCATTATTTCACAAACAAAATACAGCATAACATTTTGTAAAATTCAGCATTTTAAATTGATAGGACTTAAAGACATACTGACCAATATTGATATATTTCTTCCACTTGGCTCCTGAGTTCAAATGCTTCTTCTTCGTTTTGACTTTTATTTACTACTGAAATTTTAGGTAGCTTTGGAGGCGGTCTATGTGGGGCGGGAAATTCATTTCGTTTTTTTTTTCCTTTTTTCTTTTTCCCTTTCTCTTGGGTGGGGGCTGTGGTAGCATTAGGTGTTTTAGGCTTTTTCTTTTAAACTACTGTTAGGGCTTTCTTTACGAATTTTTAAATTATTCGATAGAAGACATTCAAACACATTCTGCCTTGTTCGCTGACATGCGGAAAGACTAACATCAATTTGGCTTTATAGTAGAGTAAGCGTGTCTTTACATTTAAAACGCATAGTTTAAGCATTATTTCACAAACAAAATACAGCATAACATTTTGTAAAATTCAGCATATATGCAGTGTATATATATATATATATATATATATGCAGGGTGTGTATATATATATATATATATACCCTGCATATATATATATATATATATACCCTGCATGTATATATATATATATATATATCCTGCATATATATATATATACCCTGCTTATACAAATATATACATATATATGCAGTGTATATATATATATGTATATACATGTATATGCTGTGCATATATGTGCAGTGTATACATTTATATGCATATACATGCAGTGTATATATGTATATAGATATATGTATATACATATATATGCAGTATATATATGTATGTATGTATATATATATATATATATATATACTGTGACGGCAAATTGACTAAAATCCCATAACGGGACTTTATTTTCGCATGTGTGAAGACGGGGCAGGTTGGCACTTGATCCCCTATGTAATAACTCCTTGTTCAGAGTTTTTCTCTCGGGCATATAAGACCTGCCATATTACGTGAGGGATTAATTTAGGGCCAGACTGACCGCCGCTGGCAAGGGGTTCCAAATTTCACACTATCACACACCCACCAGGCCGCTAAACTTCCTTCCTCTCGACAATGGAAGATAATGAGCATATTGGTTTTAGTCGTAATAATATTATATTGTAGTAGTCGGCAACTCCGGTTTCCCGTGTGATATTTTAGGAATTAATAGGACAATTCTAAGCAAGATAACATAAGGCGAATAGAAGCTAAAAAGGAAATGTGACAACAACAAATTCGTAGTAGAACGGCAAAGAACAACATAGACCACATGGTAACATAAAAATACATGAATTCCTTTACTACAGTTATATACACTTTCAAGGTGTCAAAACATATAATAATTGGACTGTCCACGAATATAATGTCTTTTCTTGACTTTTGTCTTTCTTCAGATTGAGAGAGAGAGAGTGGTATACAAGATTTGGGTATAAAGGAAAATGGCCCCAGAGTTACTTATCTTATTTTTCGACGGGGTTCCACTGGAGAATCTTTCTTCTTTCACGGGCTATTAGACTTTGTTCTGTTTTTAATACTGGCTTGAAGAACTCGGGTCCCTCATGTCTCAGTTATTCTTTTGTCTTCAACCCGGAGTAAAATGGCTATGGTTCGTCTGCCCGCTACGGACCCTGCTCAAAAACTGCCTTTCTTCCTATTTACTTCCGCTGAGGGGAAGGGGTCCCCACTTCCGTTTTGAGGTCCCAGCCAATCATTTGGCTTCTCTCTTCTCCCCCTTGGTGTCCGGCGACCTGAGGTTACTAAGTACCAACATCTGGTCTTCCCTGTGTGACCCACATTCCTCCTTAACGGTCACTTTTTTGACGGCTAGGTACTGTTAATTTCAACGGGAGGATAGTAATTTTATCTCCCTCCTCCCAGTGGGATATCACGCGACACATACATACATATGCAGTGTATATATGTGTGTATATATATATATACAGTGTATATATATATGTGTGTGTGTGTGTGTAAAAAAATATAAATATACGAACCGGGGTTCAATCCCAGGTCATGTCAAAGCAAAGACTCAAAAATAGTAATGATCAAGATATATATATATATACGGAGGGCATTCAATAAGACTTTTTTGTACTGGCATTTAAATTGTTGGAGACTCTTGAAAATTCAGTATGTTTTTGCTATACATCATATGAGATAACTGACCAATTTTTATGATTTCAGCTTCAAATGAACAGCTACAGCAGCAATTGGAATACACCCTACTAAAGCCTGATTGTCAAGGCTGGTGAATTTCAAAATGCAATTTGACACTTTAGAAGAATGATATGCTATAAAATTCTGTTTTAAACTAGGAAAAATGCCACAGAAACGTATGGAATGCTTCAGACTGCTTTTCGACCGTCTTGCATAAATCGAGCATCAGTTTTTGAGTGGCATAAGAGATTCAAGTAAGGCAAGGAGTCTGTGAGGGATGATGAGAGATGTGGGAGGAGTAAGGAAGTCAATACACCAGAGTTGATTCGCGTAAGGGTTATGGTTAGGGTAACTATGTTGAGGTTTTAAGGGAGTTCAGGTAGAGATTCCGTCGGAAGAGGCCAGCACTCTTCAAATTGGGTCAGTGGCATTTCTAGCAGGACAATGCACCAGTCCACAACTCCATCCTTGTCACAGACTATTTGACCAAGATGGGCATCAAGACAGTTTCTCAGCCTCCATATAGTCCAGACCTTGTTTTCAGTGACTTTTGGTTATTCCCTAAGCTCAGAGGCTGTCGTTATTAGACAATCGAGGATATGAAAGGGGCTGTGACGAAGGTCATTGACACCCTCACACAAGAAAACTTCCAGAAGTTGTTGGAACGGTACAATAAGTGCATTGCAGCCGGAGGAGATTACTTCGAAAGGGACTAGAGTTTTATGTGTGTACTATCAATAAAAGTGCCCATACGAAAAAAGTCTGGAAACTTATTTAATGATCCTCGTATATTAACGAAAGTATAATACAGCATAGGTAAAAAGGTGTTGAACGTCAAAGTGTGAGGCTGGAGAGGACTTGGTACTGAGATGAATATTCACCCGGTATTAATAACAGCTGGAAGAGTTCATTACAGTCCGCAGGTAGGGTACCATAACTGTAAGCTTGTACTTAATTTTGATTTTTTTTTCTCTTTCTTTCGCTGGCATTGCTATGGGTAACCTCGGCCACTATAAGCAGGGTTATTCTTCCAGCGAAATAATTGTTTCATTGTTCCAAACAATTTTCAAGAAGAAGTTTGTTTCCTTTGTCTGGCATAAACAGAACAAACTACATTTCACAATGGTATTGGAATACTACTGGCGAAAATGTAGATGATTTTCAACCTGTCCGTCTTACTCCTTAGGCGACTGCCTCATTTTCTTTCAACCCGTCCGAACGTGACGACTTGTTTTCAAGAAGTGATGTTATACACCTCTTTCTCCCGCCTACTAAGAGAGAAAGGGAGACTGAAATATAACTATGGATATGGGGGAATGACCTGACTTAGTGCTAAGGGTACCGCTGTAATCCAACTGCCCCGTGCCTGGGTGGCACCGTCACACTATATATATATATATATATATATACACACGTAAGTAAGTAAAGTTGGCTCCCTTCTCGACAGTTACTACACTAGGGGAGGACGCTACTCCATTCCCTGGATTGTTCCACTTTAATCTTGATCCTTGCATTATAATGCTGAGTGTTAAGCAAGGTGGCATCAAGTACCATTTTTTGGGTCTATGGTATGACTCGACTTGGGATGGAACCCTGGTCTCCTGAACCATTGGCGAACATATATATATATACGTGTCATATATATATATATATATATATATACGCACGTAGTATATATATATATATATATATATATAAACTTGGCGACCATAGTCGAGGGCGACCCGAGGGTTCCCTTTTCGATAGTTACTACACCAAGGTGTAGGGAAGGGCTCTACTTCTTTCCCTGGATTGCTCTACTTTCCTTACTTTATAATGCTGAGTGTTAAGCAAGGTGGCATCAAGTACCTTTTTTTTTAGTGTTTGGTATGACTCGACCTAAGATTGAACCCAGGTCTCCCGGGCTATTAACGAACACTCTAAACATTATACCAATGTAAATATATAAAATATAAATATAGTATACTTAGTCCAGTTAAACCGGAGTTGGGAGTAATTCCATCAGGACAAGAAATTATTCATCAATGAATATTTAAATTTTCCTGGTAAAGAGCTCAAAGAGGACATAAGTGATAAGAAATATTATATTGGCGTTTCATCTACTAATTTTAAAATTAGGTACGGAAATCATAAATATTCCTTCTCCCATGTGCATTAAAAAAATCAAACTGCTCTATCAAAACATTATTGGGGATTAAAAAATAAAGGGTTAACCCCTGACATTCAATGGTCCATATTGAAAAGATCTAGTACCCCAAAATCTTTCGATAGTTGGTGCAATCTGTGTCTTGAAGAAAAAATCCACATTTTGCTTTTTCCTGAGCCAAAAAAATTATTAAATAAGAGAAATGAACTAATAGCTAGGTGTAGACATAGGGCCAAATTTAAACTATAAATAATTAAACAAATAAAGTTTAAAAAAAAAAGCATAAAGTTATTTTGAGAATTAGAGTTGAATTTGAGAATAAATAAAATAAATTGTTAGATAGAAAATTTTGAAAAAGCATATAATACATATGTACTACGCATAAAAAGTGTAACTGATTAATGTCTTCTAAATATTTTTGAAATTTTAAAACATTTAAGTAAATTAAATATTTGTTTTTGTTTTAATATATCCATTACTGCATCTTTATGTGAGATTATTAATTAAAATTTAAATCTAATTAAAAATATCTGTAATTTAAGTCTAAATGTAAATTAAAAAAAAAATATTAATTTTAGAAAAATTTTTTTAAATAAATTTACTACATTGCTAACCGAAATTTACATTTAAAACGGAAGTGGGCTTAATGAAGAGATAACTCTTCACCCCTCTTCTATCCCCTCCCACTTTTATGTGTCTATTCTAGTATAGCGGTGAGTGAAATGGTTAATTGTTAGCGCTATATTTTTTAAGGCAACAAATGAATTACGAAACTTTGCTTTAACAACACACACACAACGAAAGTTCTTTATTTGCAGCTTTGAATATTTGGTTTGTTCTTGGTGCTGCAAGACTCGTGGTGTTTAGGCTTGTTGGATGTTTGAGACGAAATAGCTTAGCGGGATGTTGAGATGTCAGCGTGTCGTTGGATGTGTGAGGGAAGTATTCAAAGTCACCGTGTAGTTTTGTGTCGAGAGCGGAGTGGCGCTCGGATCGACATAGTAAATTTTTGGGGTGAACAGAAGTGGTGCCTGTGGAAGGCATGCTGAATGTTTCTAATTTATGTTCCACTGGGATTCCTCGTAAAGAATCCATAAATTAGATGGTTCCCTCGTTGAGTGTCCATGTTGCTGCTGCAAGTGTTAAAGCCACAGTGATGATGTCCACACTGGGTGGCTTGTTTAGCTAAAAAGCATCGCTAAGCAGGGACGACCAGAGACACGTCTGTTCTGGTCGCCGCCTCAAGCTGAAGAGAGAGTGTTTGGCCGCTCACCCGTTTTGCTAGCCGGAAATGAAGGTCCGGGCTGAATAGGATATGTCATCCTGATTGGGTGAATTTCAGTGTTGAATTAAATTGCGCGCCAAAACAAAATACGAGATTTTCCTCTTCTGTACACTAGTTTTTTTTATCAAAAAGATCTGAAGAAGTCCTGTTAATTTTTTTTCGTGTTTTTGGAAATTTCAAAAATGCGTAACAGGATGGAAATAAATTTATAATCCTTTGTGATTGGTTTCGTTGTTTTTTCTTAAAGATAAAATATAAATATATATATTCCACATATATCATAATTTCATTCTTTCTCTTTTTCTTTTCTTTTTCTTTCTCTCTTTGATTCGAAATCTTTCTCGATAAACAAACAGAATATAAATTCTATACAATATTTCTAATAAGTCAAATGACGTAATTTTAAAAACAAACAAATGCTGATTCATAAATTAAACGGCCAACTTTTTCTTGTTATACAAATTTTCCCTAGGTTTTTGTATTTTGTACTTTATAAAAATTTATTTCTTAGAAAAAACCTAGCCGACCACGTGCGGCACTTGATTTGGCCTGAGTGGAATCCCAAACTATACGGTACCGAAAAGCTACCTCCTCTGTTTTGTCGAGAACTGCTATTGAGATCCTCAGTATGAATTCGGGGACCAAACTGAAGGCAGGAAAAATTAGTCGGCAGATTGGTTTCCTCGCTCGCTTCTTGAATAGCAGATACATATTTTGAACAGGCCGAAGGTTCTCAAGAAATAAAAGTAAAATTAAACGAAAGTCGACTACTGAAAGTTAAACAACTGAAAGAAAATTCAACCGAGAATTCTGCTGAAAATAACTTTAAAGAAGATTCGCAATTAAATAAACTCTGAAACGTTTCGACAAAACAAAAAACAAAAAACAAAAAAAAAAAAAGAAGAAAAGAAAAATACTCAAATTCAAAGAACTTTGTTTCCCGGATACTCTCTCAGATAAGTTCCAGCAAATTGCACTAAAATTTGCAACACTTTATCTTTTCTATCCTTTTCGTTCTTGTTTCTTTTGTATAAAATTGCTTTGTAAAAACTTTATTGTGTGTGTTATCTTTTCGAATCAGTATCCGAACTAGAAAGCTGCGGAACTTACCGTTTGAACTCACCGTTTGAATTTACCGTTTAATATTGCACACTAAAGCCCCCTAAAAACATTACCCAATTAAATACTAAACTTGGCTTTTGTGTCACTCACTTCATATCAAATTTTATCTCTTGAAATTTTCTTTATATTGCAAATTTTACCCTTTTAAAATTTTCTTTTATATTGCCAATTTCATCTCTCTAAGATTTTCTTTATATAGCAAATTTTATTTTCCTAAGATTTCTTTTAACTTTTAAACATCTCTCGTTAATTTAACATCACTAATATCATGCCCCACATTCCTGATGATGGTTTATTAGAATCGAAACGCAATAGTGTCGACTTTGCTTCTCATTAAATCTCTTTCCTTTTGGATTACCTTATTATTAATTTCTCTCTCTCTCTCTCTATATATATATATATATATATATATATATAATATAGATATATATATATATATACGTAATATATATATATATAATGTATATATGTAATATGTATATATATGTAATATATATATATATATATATATATCCGTAGTATATATATATATATATATATACGTAGAATATATATACATATGCATGTTATATATATATATATATATATAGTATACATATATTTACATATAGGTTGTATATATGTATATTTATATATATAGATATATACTAAGTATATATATATATATATATATACGTACTATATATATACGTATATATGTATATATTGTATGTATACACACACGTTGTATACATATATATGTATATATACGTGGTATATATAAGATATATCTATATATATATATACTGTTGTATACAATGACCATAATGATATCATCACAACAGTAATACGATTCATATACAAATACAGGCGGACTCTGTCGTTTCAGATACGAACGGGTTTATTAATTCTGACTTCGGTCCGTGCCAACACGAGGAGAGAGACACAATTCTTAAAAGCCTATGATAACCATACTATGCTAACCCCACCTCAAAGCGCGGTGCATATTGTGATGTTTAAGAACTCAATTAACCTCTGCCGGTCGAGATCCGAAAAACTCACACCTCAACGGCAGAAAACCTAACTCTCGTCTTCAACGGTCGAATACCCAACTACATCTTTCAACGGTTAAAATCCAACTGACGTCTTTTCAAAATACTCAAATTATCAGGAACCTCTCTTCTAGGCATAACGTCATCCACACTCCAGCCTCATTTCCGGTCTGGGGGTTTATTATGACAATGGTGATTGTCATATCCTTTGCGCACGAGCGTAAAACTCCACCAAATGACTCAAAGCCTTACCAAACTGAATGATAAAATATAATTAACCAAAAGTGATTGACATAAAAAAAATAATTCCTTAATTATATAGCAATACTACGAAAAAAAATACACGTAATATATATCTATAAATATATATGTCTACACGTAGTAATGGTCCGGTAGACCTGGGTTCAATCCCAGGTCGCGTCGTACCAAAGACTTAAAAATGGTACTTGATATCTCATTGCTTAACACACAGCATTATAAGGTACGGATCAAGGGTAAAGTGGAGCAATCCAGGGAAAGGAGTAGCGCCCTACTTTACACCTCGTTGTAGTAGCTACCGAAAAGGGAACCTTCGGGTCGCCCTCGACTAAGGTCACCAACTTTACTTACTATATATATATATATATATATATATACTACGTGTATATATTTGAGGTAGGTTTATATTTATATACGTTGTACATATAATAAACGAAATTTTTTTTATTTGCAGATCTATGTTTTATTCAATTATTTGTTCCTTTTTTTATCCCTACAAATAATTGGCGTTCCACGACTTAGAACGCAAACTTCTGCACCTCAGAACAATAAAAACAGTTCATTCACTAATAAAATTATTTGTGATCTGAACGTGAGAACATAAATAAATTACTCATAGATAAATAAAGTGGTCACAGAAATTATTGATGACCCAACTAAAGAACAGAAGCGAATACTCTCAAAAGTATAGGTAATATCCCTGAAGAAATTAATAGTGACTCACTACGAACACAAATGAATATTCAAACAAATTACTAGTGATTCCGCAGGACACAATAAATTAAGGATACAATCCTCTCAATTTTTAATAACATTCTGACGCATGTATAGAAATAAATTATGGCGAGAATTTTTGATGATACCAACTTTCGAACATTTTTGCAAATATTACTATAAACATATGCAGACAATATTCGCCAAATTATTGACTTGCGACGCTTGGATATATCTCTATTTTAAAGTATCAAGGAGAAACGTTTCTGCAATAAATGTTCAACACAAATATCTAGTGATGTAAACGCAAGTATCAGTATTGCCAATATATATATATATATATATATATATATATATATATATATATTAAAATAAGAAGGTCCACAAAACATAAATCTCTTCGTGGACCTTCTTATTTTAAAATATATTTTTATTTTTCTTTGGACCTACAACAACCATCTACATTGCATATACACCACACACACACACATATATATATATATATATATATATACTCTTTTATACTGCGTATGATATATATATATATATATATATATATATGCAACAAATAATACATATGCATATATATACACACTATATATATAATACATATATATGTCCATTTATCAACTCCTCTGCACTAGTAAGATGTGACACAGGTAAATTTTTTGAGCGGAGTTTAATCGTTTTGAATTAAGAGTTTTCCTTCTCCTAGACTGGTTGTCTGACGAAGGGTGAAGAGCGCAATCTGTACTACTATTGATCCATAGCTGCGAGGAGTGGGAGGATAATTGAATTCATACCTTTCCCAAGGATTATTAGGCATAATTCATATTCATATATAGAAATATATGTAAAACTATATCATATATAAATATATATGACATATATTTGAGAATGGAGCAATCCAGGGAATAGAGTAGCCCCCTTCCTTACACCTCGGTGTTGTCGCTAATGTGTAGAAATTTTGGTAAGGAACTGGTGATCCTGTTTCACCGAATAGCAGCAGCCCCTTGGGGTCACGTGGCGTCCATCATAAAAAGGAGCTCCACTGGAGACTCTCGCTTTTTTGGTTTCACTCCCACAACTGTTAGCATAGGTCCTTTTCGTAGCAGCCTCTTGACGGCATACTTTTGGTACCTTCCACCACCGGGACCCAAGAGCGACGGACGCACGTGCAGAGTTTAAAGGAACAGGACACACGGACAGTTAAGTTCCAGCAGGCATTTTATCTGCAAACTCACTTCTTTTACAAAACGTAGGATTAAACCGGGCTTTTCGGGGCTTATAAAATTCCCCAAATACTTGCCGATAAAACGCTTATTGCAATTCTTGCAAATAAAAACGCAAATTGCAGGAGTTGGGCGACTGGTTTGAAGTAAGGAATTAAATACAAAAAAAGGAAGAGAAATTACCTTCTTCAGAATTGAAAAAAAAAATTGGAACATAATATTCAGAATGGCTGAATTTAAAAACTGTAAAGGTGTAAACACTCTGCTGGCCTCGAGGGACATCCTTCAAAGAAAGATACTTCGGGTTTTTAACTACCTACAGACCTGAGAAAATTTAACAAAATCTCTATTCCAAGTAGAAAAAGAAAGGGTCAGAGCTTGGTCAAAGGAGATTGAAACTCTTAACTCCAAAATTTATGACGCCTGTGTAAAGGCGGACATAGATTTAACAAGAAGTGGCTATTTAGAAGATGAAGAAGCGGAGTCAAGTTACCAACTTGAAGTCAACCGTAAACTCTACGAGGGCGAGTACACGTTCACACAAACCAACCTCCCGCATAGTAGCCGCAGAAAAAAAATCGGATAAGGAAGGAGACCTGTCAATTTTTAACATACCCAGTTATATCCTGCCACTGCGACTGCAATGTCCGAAATTCTGTGGAAGAACGTCTAACAGGTTTGAATTTAAAAATTTCCTGGTACAGTTCTACAACTGTATCTCTTCAGTGAGTTCGGATAAGGCCAAATTGTCTCTTTTAAAGAGCTATTTGACTGGTTATGCGGCTCAACTACTTTCTCATTTGACGTTAGAGGAGGCTAATTATGAAGTCGCCATAAAATTATTAACAGAAGAATTTCTGGATATACCTGTAATTGTGGATTAGATATTCAAACAATTGTTGGACGCTTCTCCCAAATACGACGCGAATTTCATCAACGTGAAACAATTTTTGTCTGAGACACGTGCGGATTTATCAGAGCTAAGAACTTCATATAACCTGGATGTTTTTGAGGAAGAAACACCAGGATTTAGAATTATTAGCCACATAATATTCGCCAAATTACCGCCCATTTTCCAAAGATAGTTGGTGCATAAGGTTTGCACTAATTATCCAACTATAAAGGATATATTCGACAACTATAATGAGACTATCAAAACCCTAATTAAAACCAGCAGAAAAAAATAATTTTAACCCCGAAAGGAATAATGCCTATCCAAGCAAGAAAAAAAACCCAATAATCCCGAGGCAAAGAGTAAAAACGTCTCTGCACTGGAAAATTTCACCACGAGGGCGGACAGCATTCCCAGTTGCTGCAAACTTTGCAAAAATGTCGCTGCTCGACATACGCTAGTGCCCAGACTAGACAAGCTAGGTGCAGAGAATTAAACTTATGCACACTGTGTACTAGCACCAGGCATAAAACGAAGGACTGCCAAGGGAGGCGAAATAGGTTGCCCTTTAAATGTTCGCTATGTAACTCGAGGAATCATGTAACCCCACTTTGTGACACGGCGGAAGAGAAAAAGAATTCAACATTGTCCATTAATGTGTGCAACAGCTCTCGCACCCTTAACCAGCCCTTCATCCTACTTATGGTATCCCTTTCAGTGTCCAAGGGCAGGCAGAAACACAACGTCAACTGTTTGCTTGATACCGGCAGCCAGAGGTCATACTTTTCCAAGGGGGTGGCGGAAAAATTAAAATGCAAAAAGCATTCCTTCACCCCAGTAAGTAAGCACCTTCTTGGGCACGAGGAAGAAGAGATTAGAGGAGGTTGTACTGGGTATTCATGTGGATAAGGATCGAACCTGTCACCTACCAGTTCTAGTGGACGAGGACTTCGACATAAACCTGAAAATTGATGATTTCGGCGAGGTAAAGAAAAACTTAAATAATCTAAAGTATAAATTAGCCTTCACCGATAATGGCAGTGATCAGGTACGCATACATGAACTCATAGGAATCGATATAATCCAGTTCATGGACATGAAGACAATAAAATGCATGAATGGAATAGCCTGGGAATTTCCTACAGGCATCGCCCCCTGGGTAACAGTCATCATTTCCTTTACCAGAAACAGAGTGCCCGGGCAAGAGCTATGAAGAGCGCTTCGGAGAACAATTACCAGACTATCATTACAGGGTATTCCTCCTGTCCCAAGGATCGAGTAAATTTTAAACCCCAAAAAACTTGACCGGATGCGTTTTCAGAATGTTTAAATGAAAGATATGCGAAAAAAAAAAAAAAATCAAATTCAAATCACAGAAACTACAGAGGAATATGATTACCTATTTTGAACAATTATAACAATCGCCATTCTCATGGCTTTCTCCTGAGGCGGGAATTTGTAGAAATTTTGGTAAGGAACTGGTGATCCTGTTTCACCGAATAGCAGCAGCCCCTTGGGGTCACGTGGCGTCCATCATAAAAAGGAGCTCCACTGGAGACTCTCGCTTTTTTGGTTTCACTCCCACAACTGTTAGCATAGGTCCTTTTCGTAGCAGCCTCTTGATGGCATACTTTTGGTACCTTCCACCACCGGGACCCAAGAGCGACGGACGCACGTGCAGAGTTTAAAGGAACAGGACACACGGACAGTTAAGTTCCAGCAGGCATTTTATCTGCAAACTCACTTTACCAAACCTTCACAACCCACTTTACCTTCACAAACCTTATCAAACCCACTTTACCTTCACAAACCTTATCAAACCTTGCAACTAAACCTTACAAAACCCTTCCAGCTATCGGAACCTTGTGAAATCCTTTTTGAACTGTTACTTACACACTCGTTGTTTATTCCACTTGGTGTAAAACCCCTGTTTATTGATGTTGTTGTTGTATATAATTTTATTGCACGTATAAGTCGTTCGTCTTCCTTTCTTCAAAGGCTCTTGCCCAAATTTCTATTGCTGGTTGAGTACGGTTTATTCTTTTACAAAACGTAGAATTAAACCGGGCTTTTCGGGGCTTATGAAATTCCCCCAAAATGAAAAGGGAGACTTCGGATCGCCCTTGACTACGTTCACTAACTCTACTTTTACTTTTATGTCTAGATATATACTGTGAGATATGATATAAGTATGCATACACACACATATGTAGAGGTGCCCGTGGTGTAATGGTTATCGTCATAGGAAATGGACACGGCGACACGAGTTTAAATCCTGGACTGATTGCATTTCACATAGCACTTATACCATTGGGAAAGGTATGAATCCAATTATTCTCCCTCCAACTATGGGTAAATAGTAGGGCAGACTGAGTTCTTCAGCCTTGGTGAGGCAACTAGTCTAGGAGAAGGAAAACTCTGAATTCAAACCTGTTAAACTCTACATAAAAATTGACCTTGTGTCATATCCTGCCCGAGCGGAGGGGTTGGTAAATATGATATATATATAGTGCAATTAGAAGGAAACTCAAACCTGGTTAAGTTGTCATTATAAATTTATTTCGCCGGAGAATATTATTATACTCTCCGTCTCATCAAATGACTTTTACAAGTTAGACTTGAGGTTGCAGAACAGCAAATCCCTGGAAGGAATAAGTGATGTAACAATCGCAGAACATCGAACACTTACAAAATTTTATTATTCTTAAAAACAGACCGATTTTAATCATTAGAAAAATAAAATCTTTCAACTAACTGATTTATGATCACAGCTAAACGATTAAGAAAGGACAAGAGGCAGGGACTCGGTAATGTAGACGAGAAAAAATGCAAGTTGTTTAGAAAAGGGAGGGGTAAATCAGATAGTAATCAAATTAAAACCCAATAAACATTCCCTCTGTTTATAAAGGGACGGTCTATGGGTGAGAATATGAATGGTCTCAAGAACCTTCAGATGAAAGTCAGAGTGGGACTTGCTTAGGATAGTTAACAAGTCCGCACTGTAGGATGGGGCACAATTATGGTTATTTATAAGATGTTCTACAATGGAAGACCCGTATGTGTTGTTATCCGGTCAGCAAAGTAGTTCCCTTGCCGTATTTTAGTGGGTACATGCTGTTTAATTCTTGAATCCAGACGTTGATTGGTTCCCCCGATGTATTGCAAACCGTAAACACATCTAAAAGAATAAAGAACGTCTTTTCGACCGGATGTCAAAACAGCCCGCGACGGAAAACTACACGCAGGTTAGAGGAAAATAGCACTTAGGTACACAAGCTGAGATCTGGCTAGCAAATCTATCCTTAACATCATCAAGCCAAAGTAACCTGAGATATACAAGGCACCTCTGGACTGAATCAGGTTTAATTTTACTGAAGTCAGAAATTTTATACCTGCTGACAGATCGAACAATGTCTTGTGTAGGGAACGAATAAATAGATAAAAAAATTTAAATTGAATTAAAAAAAAAAAGGTGAACTTAAATTTGCAGAAACTCCCAGAGGTCCCTGACGGGAAAAAGGGATGACACATGCGTAAAAAGAAAAAAAGGCATCTTCTTGACAAAGGGGAACAGGCATTCAGGCGGTGACCAGCGAATTGATAACATCGTTGCCGACGAGTGTCTGGGCACCACGCATATGTCTTTGGACGTGGCGTTGGTTAGTCCTTTTCACCCAGTAGCAGCTCTCTTTTGGTCAGCATTATGCTGAAATATAAAAGACCCACAAATGAACAACAAGCTAACCCTTACCGGACTTTGACAAACTTCCAAAAGAAAACTAACCCTTATGGAAGCCCGAAATACCAAATGAAGACAAACACAAGCATGAAACGATTAACGTATTCTTGACACCGTAACTGGAGGATTCAACCATTTCAATGTATTCAGGAAAAACTCCCTCGTACATGGAATGCTTGTTGAACCTAGTAAATAAAGGAAAGTATAAAAGAAACGTCTTCGTCTCTTATCTGTTGCTGTCTTTTCTTTTGTAAAATTATTTTGGGACTTTCTTGGGCAAGGCATTACACCGACCAGTCAACGTGGTGGTAAAATAATATAACCAAAATATGGAGTCAGATATTCAAACGGCAAAACAGACTTGACCTTTGCTCGTGACCTTCAGCCACCTACCCCGCAGTCTTCAGGGAAGCCACTGTTACAAAGTGTTCCAGTGATAAACTCGACCTCATCATACAACTTAGACTCAGAGCATATCATTAATGCCCGGTGTGTTAGGGCTTTAATTAAATTGATCTTCCGCTTTTTTGGACAAACTGAATCCCAATGAATGGATAAGCCAATAAAAGTAGGCTTACCATATACAGTCTTTAGGAATGCAGAAGTCTCTTTACACACCAATACATCAAGAAAAGGTAGAGTGGAGTTATTCTCCGTCTCAAGAGTAAATCTAAAGGGAAGGGTGCATGTCATTCAAATGTGAGAAAAATTGACCACCTTCGGTCCCACTCCCAAATACACAAAAAGTGTCATCGACATAACGAAACTAGACTTCAAGTGTCTTATATTTGGAGAACAAATCAACCTCATGGTTTCCCTTTTCTAAACAGCTACTATTTTTTTCTCCTTAAAATGATTTAAATTGGTCTTTTTAAAGTATAATATATACATATATATATATATATATATATATATATATATATATATATATATTTCTAAAAACATGCATATATATACATATATGTATACATATATGATATATATGAGATATATGTCATATGTGAATGATATACCTATGGTGTATATACATGACATATCATCTATATATATATAATTATATGTATATCTACGTGTATACATAGTTTTTTTTATATATGATTTATATATCTATATCTATATATCTATATATATATATATACGAAATATATATGATATATAATTATGAATATATAAATGATGTATATATTCATTTACAGTATATATATATATATATATATATATATATATATATATATATATATATTGCGTAGGGATATGTTAAACCAAAGATCGGAGGTGTTAAATATTTGTAGACACAAAAGGGCGTGGTTGCTCTATAATTAGGGATAGGTTTCGGAGTATTTATAATGAGGGTTTCTTTTTTTTTTTTTTTTTAAATAAAAGTTAGGTTTTTTGCTCGTTTTTTTATTATTTATTTATTTATTTGTTTCTTTTGTTATGTAAATTTTAAGCTAGGTGGGTTTTTGGTGAATATAAAAACAGCGTTTTCTCCTTTAGCATTAGTCGACGTTAGACTTCCTGATGATCCGTTAAGATGAAACTTTAGTAGGAGATTTCCGACTCGCGATTTAAGTTAATTTTATATATATATATATATATATATATATATATATAATGATGGCCTAGGAAAGGTCTGAAAGTGCTCGGGACAATTTTGGTAAATTCATCCACTAATTCCAACCTGAAACCAAAATACTTATCAGGAAACTTGAAAGGATCTTTATCTATCTATCTATTTACTCACAATACATTTTATATGTACACACACACACACACACGCGCACACACACACACACATATATATATATATGTATATTCTCTCTCTTGCTCTCTCTCTCTCTCTCTATATATATATATATATATTTAATACTGCTCAGTATTTCAATAAGTTTATTTGCCTGAATAATACGCCAGTATTTAATGTTTCGTTTTTTAAAACCATATTCATTGCTCTCTTTGGTATCTGATATTTTCTTTCATTCAAAAAACATTTTTCCAATGATACAAAAAAAGTAAACGTCAACCAATCATCAGGTATTATTTTTGGTTTAGTACACACTATTTTAACTGAGGTCTTGCGGTTGAGCTAACTGTCCAAGAATGTTGACAGCAGAGCAAAAGCGGAAAATTCTAAACATTTTTTGAACTCTTTTGACTCGGCTAATCCTTTGAATTTTCTTTGCAGATTAGAATCTCCACATGAAATCTGTGTTCTCTTTGAAGATGAATCAAAAATCCAAAATAAATATTCGAAATAATCTGGTCCTTCACCAACGAAAAAGTCCACGCAGGTAGCCTCTGTTTGTAAGGTGATGGTTTCTATTCGTGTGTGTGTGTGTTTAATTCTAACGGAGTAATCATGATAGACTACTTGGAACATGCAAAAATGACATAATGGTTAGAGTATTTGCCAATGGCCCGGGAGACCTGGGTTCAATCCCAGATCGAGTCATACCAAAGACTCAAAAAATGGTACTTGATACCTCCTTGCTTAACACTCAGCATTATAAGGTAAGGATGAAGGGTAAATTGGAGCAATCCAGGGAAAGTAGTTGCGCCCTCCCCTACACCTCGGTCTAGTAGCTATCGAAAAGGGAGCCTTTGGGTCTCCCTCGATTATTGTCGCCAACTTTACTTTACTTACTATGCATCAGAATTAAGACAATCCAAGGAAGCAATCAAGTCGAAACACAGAGAAACATTGAGGGCTCGTGTGCTCTTTGTCCAGGATAACGCGCCCGTTCACACTGCTTAGATTGCAGTAGATGAAACAGCAAACCATGACTTTGAATTGCTACTACATCCTCCTTATTCATAAGACTTAGCTCTCTCTAATTCCTTCATATTTTTTTAACCGAATTAAAATCTTATCTGCATGATCACCATTAAAGAAACAATGACGAGGCAATATGTGCTGCGGAAGAGTTTTTAAGGACGAGGATATCGTCTTCTCCCGCGATAGGATTGCAATGCTTGAGCATCATTGGACTAAGTGCATTGATGTCAAGTGGGACTATACTAAAAAAATTGTGACTAAATGTCTTGTTTCTGCTACTCTTTCTGGGTGGGGCTCAGAACCTTTTGAACTACCCACATATACCCATTGTCAATCAAATGACCATATACGCGACGGCAAGATTTGCCTCGGTTTTAAAGGGAGGTAACTGTTATCTATGTTATCTTTTTCAAAGCAGAAGTTTTTTGTTTTTCTAACGGCGAGATAATATTTCGTGATTTTTCTCAGTCTCCAAACAGGCCAAACACATGATCAATCATTAACACACTGCTTGAAATTTACTCCTTCATAGATAATCTTGCAACAGAAATAAAACTGAGAAAAGATTTATGAGTATATACGAAAAATATCAATTTTATTCATTCATGATATTTCTAATAGATGAACAAAAAAAAAAAAAATGGGAAAACGTCTAGAAATGGTGTGAAGGAAGTATAATCAATATGAGACAGAAAAAGAACAAAAAAATTTATTTTTTAATTTTGATTAGTTCTGACGGAAATAACATTGTAGGCAACTCAACAGTAAGCGATTATATATAGATACATAATTGTGTACCAATCTATCAAACCCCCTTCTCAAATCTCTCCAGGGGGTGTTGTCGTAGTTAAAGCGATGGACTGCGAAATCGTAGTGAGATCGAATTCCAGTAGGGCTATTACGTTCACTTTCGGACAAACACTCTTGGGAAAGTTATGAACCCCCTTATCCTCCCAGCTATGGGTTAAATAGTACCACTACTGTTCTTCTCAAAGGGTGGCTTTGGCATCAAATAACCTACAAAGGTTGATATGCCATTAAACAAAGACTCCAATCAACCAATCAATCAAATATCTATCTATCTATCTATCTATCTATCTATCTATCTATCAAGATTGTTGTTAGTCCAACGAGAAAAATGTAAATATTTTATCATGAACAGTCCGCAAATGGTTTCCAATTCAGTATTTAGCTTTTATCATTATCATTATTTTATATACCGGTGAGGTAAACGTGTTTTTTTTATAGACTCTCAGGCGATTTGAATTGTAAGGTAAATTCCGGTTGTGTCTTCTTAGGTAAAGATTGTTTTGATTCGTTGTTATGATTTTGTTGAATTCCAGATTGTGTCTGTGAATATCCTATTCGAGTTTATTGTTCTTGAAGATCTTTGGGTTATGTAAATGTTTTTGTTTGTGTATATATATTATATGTGAGTGTGTGTGTGTGTGCGCACACATATACATGTATGCACACTTATGTATATATAAACTCGGACACATATTTTCAAAGGTATTGGATGAATTTTTGTCCTATGTTTTTTCCCGTCCTTTTACTCTTCTGTCAATGTAAATGATTATATATATGTATATATATATATATATATATATATATATATATATATATATATAAATTTTTGTTGTAGGTCCAAAGAGAGAATAAAAATATTTTAAAATAGGTAGGTCCTCGAAGAGATTTGTATTTTTAAAATTTATTTTTTTCGTTCTTACATATGTGTACGTTTCCAGCTTGTTACTTTCGTCAGAGAATATATATGGCACAAGGCCTTGTTAATGGGGTACTCAATGAGACTTGAACTCACTTTTGTTTGCAGTTTGAAGGATTTTCAGTTGGTTATGGGCTTATATAGCGGTCAACCTCTCTTTTTCTTAGAGTATGTTTACCTTAATCTGCTTTACCCTGCTTTAATATTTGATATGTTTTTGTTGTTGTTGTTGTTGTGTGTGTGTGTGTGTGTATGTGTGTGAGTGTGTTGGAGTGGTTTTAGATTTCACTAACAGTTATTTTTCCCTTCTGTGTGTGTGAGTGTGTGTCTTAGTGATTTTTTTTGTGTATGTGTGGTAGTGTGGTTTGAAATTTACTGGTAACTTTTTTCCTAATAGTTTTTATCGTTGTATACCCCCCCATATATATATATATATATATATATATATACATATATATATATATGTATATTTAATGCTATGGAATTTAGTCTGCGACCTCTGGGTTTAGTGGACTTTTTACAAAACAACAATCATTAGGCAGTTAACAAAATGAAATGAATCAAAAATCGAAAAATAGAATAAAAAACCGTTGGGATTTTGTATGAAACTTTACGTGTGATTGTTGGGGTGTGTGTATGTGAATGTGTGTGTGTGTGTGTGCGTATATGTGTGTGTTTGTGTGGGTTGTAGTTGCGTATTATTGCGTGTGTATGTGTGAGTGGTATATAGTGCATGTGTATATGAAGGTACATTTGATTTGTAAGCGTATTTAAGCGGGTCTAGTATGGTAGACCAGAATCACAATAAATATCAAGGGGTAGGGATATATTGCAATAATACGCAACCCCCACACACATTCTCACACACACACACACACCTACAATCACAAGTAAGGTTTCCGACAAAATCCCAACGTTTTTTTAAATTCATTTCCTTTTGATAACTGCCCGATGATTGTTGTTTTTTAAAACCTCCATGAAACACAGAGGTCACAGACTAAATTCCATGGCATTAGATACATAAATCTACATTTATTTATTATTATTATTATGTTATAGCTCTATCCTAGATATTGAGCACTCTCCATATTATATTGCACTTGGTTCGCCACAAACCACAGGGATTTAATGACAACCAACACTGGTATAACAATATATATATATATATATATATATATATGTTGTGAGTGTACGTTAAAGTGGTTTCGGGTTTTACTTACTGTTATTTTTCTTCTGTGTGTGTGTGAGTTGAACTGTTTATTGTGTGTGTGTGTGTGTGTGTGTGTGTGTGTGTGTGTCGTTGGGTGGTTTGAAATTTACTGGTAATTACTTTTCATTAAAATTTTTTTTTCTCTTATAATTTTTGTTTGTATATATGTATATATGTATGTTTGTTTTCATTGGAGTGTGTGTATAATTCATGATTTATTCAATGTGGGCTTGAATTTATTTGAAGTAATGTGTAATCGTTAGTTGGTATATGGATATAACTTTAAATTTACCTTCACTACATTTGTATAGGCGTTTTGATATATTTAATTTTCTATTTTCTGGTATTCTAATATTGCTCGTGTGATGTGATATTCTAGTATTGATGGCCTGTGTTGACACTATATATATTTGTTACATTCGATTATGTAGACTATGTTTTTTTAAGTTGCAGCTTAAGTCTTTGTTCATTTTGAATTTTGTTTCCGGGTTTTTAAAGGTAAAGGATTTTCCTTCTATAATTATATCACATATTTTCCAACCTTTTTCTAGCATTTGCTAACTCCTAGTGTTGCGTTTTGTCCTCATGAAGAAGAGGTGAGTATTCTTTTAAGATTTTTGGGTTGTCTCTGGCTTTTAATGACATTTGTTGTGTCTTGTATGTCATTGTTATATAAGTTCTTATATATATTCTTTGTGTTTGTGTGTGTGTGCGCGCACATATACATCTTCAAGAACATTGGTGGATTTAATGTAAGAATGAATTTGACCCTGTACATTGATGTGTTTTAAGCTAATTGATGTGTGTATATGTTTGTGTGTGTGTGTGTGTGTGTTTAATGTTTGTTTAAATGTATCTATAAAGTTTTTTCTTTTATTTGGAGTAATAATTAGTTATAGGTCTGATATATTAATTTCGGGGTTTTGTTTGTTTGGTTTTTTGGCATACCATATGGTAGGTTGTTTAATTTCAAATCCTTTTTATGTTGATAGATTAAATATGATTTGTAAACGCTTTTTATAGAAAGCATTTGTAAACGAGCGTGAGCTCATTTTTTCACATAGTTAAATGATTTCACATATTTGTATCGAATACAAATAATTCTATTTACGATTAATCATTTGTTTGCACACAGTTAAATGTATTCAAACATTGCGGTCTAACTCTAACTATTCAATCAAACAGCAGTCTTTGTTTACACAGTTAAATGTAAAAACAGTCCTATTTCTAACAATTCAAATCAGCATAAGTACCCAGACCTTGTTAAAGAACAAAAAAAAAAATCAACAACTATGGAACATGAAAGTGACAGTGATACCAATTGTAGTTGGAGCAATTGGAGCAATTCCAAAAGATTTGGTAAAGAGACTGGAAGACTTGGAAATAACAGGGCAAGTATAGACTATCCAGACTACAGCATTATTAATATCAGTCAGAGTACAGAGAAGAGTCCTGGCGACTTGAGGAGACTTGCTGTCCTTCAAACTCCAGTGAGAAACCATCAGCTAACGCTGATGTAAAAAACTCTCAAAGGAGTAAATAATAATAATAATAATGAAGTCCGTTGCAATATTACTCGTGAAACCCTGCCACTAAACCTGTGGAATAGAGTAGCTATCGACTGGTTTAATAAAATTACCGATAAAGAGAAACGTATGTTCACTGAACCTGAATCTATCTATATAAAAGAAGAAATTTTTGATAGAGCCTTAACCTTGGCAAAAATTTATACAATAATTCTTGTAGAGAAAAATATTATTATTAAGCACTGCCTTAAAACCATACAATTTCACAGAGACAGTTTTTATGAAGAAAGAAAAAAGAAAAAAATCGGAGCAGGAGACTATTTGATATTTCCTTGAAAAGTTTGGTTAGGCAGAGATAAGCGAACAGGTGGGCAAATACCTATTATCTGTAATAAATAACATTGTCGATTAGAATGACCTTGGCCTTTATTGAGATGACGGAATAATTCATGTGATAAACGAAAGCGGAAAGTAAATAGACATTATGAGAAAGAAGGTAATAAAATTCTTCAAAGAATCGGACTTTGCGCTTGAGTAAAAAATCAATCTTAAAGTAGTAAATTTTGGAGATGTTATATTTAACCTCCAATAGAGGAAGGCAAATAGAATACCATACTATTCAGTCATAAATCATTCAATCATCCTTGGACTATATATAACAAAATGTGTTACATATTCACAATTAACGCTATGTGCGAAATGGACATATAATGTTCATAACGATAGAACATATAAAGAACATAAGAATCTCGGAATTCGAAAACACGTAACGACTTCTTGTTCAGGTACGAAACCTTTTTATTAACTTTGAGTTAAATGTTTCGACGTAAGGAGGAGAGACACCATCTTCTATGCTGTCTTATTCATTTGGCCCCCATCTCGTGCGGCCCTCGTAGGGCGCACGTTCGCCTCGCGTCTGCGAGCTCCAAAAGTCGATCCTTCTCGTTTGGCGTCTAATTCTCAACTCTTTCTCTCTTCAAATTCTCACACAAACCCTCGCGCGCTTCCGGTGAGTGACGTCACCAACACTCCGTCACCCGTTTTGTCTCTGAGTATTGTGACATCTGAGTGACACCTCCACCTGCCCGTGCGCACCCGCCTTAACACCTGCCTCAATGTTGCACCCAACTAACCCATGTGCTGAGCCGAAAGGTTCTCAGCCTAACTAAACTGAAAGGCATGAACCGAAATCCCTCGGTTATTATATAACAAATGCTTATCAAAAAATTATCCATCAACTCAAGCAATAGAGAGATCTTTCATCATCATCATGACGTGCGGCTAGCACGGATATCCCTGACCCTCTCTCTCCACGTCTCCCTATCATTCATCGCCTTCGGCAGGTCTTCGGGGTTACATCCCGTATCATCACATAGCTGCTGTATGAATGTTCGAGCTGGACGTCCTGCTTTTGATTGGCCATATGCGGGGGTCCACAGGAGCACATCACTTACGATCTCGTCTTTGCTTCCCCAGCAGTGTCCGGCATGTCTGGTTCGTCTAGCTTGTATAGTTTTCGTGATAGGTGGTAGGTGGCCGTACAGTTGGCGCAGTGTGGGGTGTTGCTGCCAGGACCTGTTCAATATTGCTCACAACATTCTTGTATAATTGCCGTCGAGCTTCTTCTCCAACCGTTTAGTCAGCGTCCAAGTAGTGCATCCATACAGCAGTATCGACACGACCGCCGCCTGGAAGAAACTGCATTTCATTTTATCGGTCAGGTTTGATTTCCATATGATCGAAAGCCTATCAATAGCTGTCCATGCCTTCGTTAGCCTTCGTTAGCCGAGAAATATCTTTAACAAAAAAAAAACAAACAAAAAACAAAACAAAAAATGAGTATATAACGACACTAAAATAGCCGATATAAACAGAAAACTATCGTACATCAATGAAAATGAAGAGAGTCAAAATATGATAATTAAAGGAAATAAGATTTATCTGTGTGACACTGCCAAAACGAAGGCCGAAGTAGTATTCATCAACATAATTGGCAGACACGTCACCAAGGACAACTTACAAGATGAAATATTTAACAGAAATTCGTTACAACAAATAAAAAGCATAGCCACAAAATACTGAAAAATAGAAATACAAAAAAATACTCCTTTTGTAACTGTAGACATAAAAATGAGTGTCCGATGCATGGTAAATACTTAATAAAAAATGTGGTTTCTCAAGAGACTGTAAGAAAAGAAGATGGATCCAATAAGACTTACAAAAGAACTCCAGAAACGCAGATTTTGCAATATATATATATAAAATCACCGGTACATTGGCCCAGCGGTTAGAGTGTTCATCAATGGTCTGAGAGATTGGGTTCAATCCCAGGTCGTGTCATACCAAAAACTAAAAAAAATTGTACTTGATACCGCCTTGCTTAACATTCAGCATTATGTAAGGATCAACGTTAAAGTGGTGCAATGCAGGAAAGGAGTAACACCTTGGTGTAGTAGCTATTGAAAACGGAGCCTTCAGGTCCCCCTCGACTACGCTCACCAACTTTACTTTTTTACTTATATATATATATTGGATATAGATGAAAATAACCAATTGGTAAGCTGAAAAGTTTTAAAAACAAAAGGTAATTTAGATATCAGCAAATTTTGAATTATTTCCTGTATTAAAGCCTGTATTATAAATATTCACTTTTATTTAGTACAATACATATTTAGTATATTAATCAGCGTATATACTTGAGTAATGAACTTCGAGTAATGAACGACCCCTAATTTTTAGTCCTAAAAAGTGTTTTTATCATATACTACATGTAATGAACGACCCCTCGTTTTTGACTCGAAAAATTGGTCTTAAAAAGTCGTTCATTACACAAGTAGTTTGGTTTAGTTTGGTTTTATGGCACATCAATCATTGTTGGTTATTGAATGCCAAATCCATTTCGTACGTATAAACAGCTCTATTTCAAACAATTCAGTTTATCATAAGTACACAATTTCAATGTCAAAAACAGTTCTATTTTAAACAATTCAGTTTATCATAAGTACGTAGTTTAAATGTCAAAGCAGTTTAGCACAACCACATAGTTTAGTTCTATTTGACCCATAGTTAGGACCTTATCAGGTGCTATCATTCCGTGCCAGAGTGGACCTGGGAGTGATGGCAATGAAAAGGTACTCGACACTTCCCAAAGCCCTGGCATTACTGGAACCTCAGTATCAGATTGTTTAGTGTCGTATCCAGGACACTCGTCAGGGGAGTCTTATCCCTATGCAGAGATGCTGGCGGTGAATTCTATCGCTTCCATCAAGCCGACTGAGCCAATTACACAAATGTAAATTTGAATCTACTTTGAATATCAAAATTCCACCTATGCTGCTACTCTTATATAAAGCAAGCATCTAATATTAACAATGATAATAAATTTATTTGGTGCTTCTTCTCCAACAAAGACAAACTATTTAATGATTTTAGTGTTCCACATTGAATAAATGGATTTTTTCCTCTGTCAATAAATTATTAACAGTATTGAAACCTATATTATTCAGTTTCAATTTAATTTAGTGCTATTCCTATTCAATACCTTAATTATAAGAAAATGGACACGTTACTGAATTTTAAGAATCCATCCATGCTGCCATTTTTCTGAGATAATGCAGCAATTTAATTAAGCATGGTTTGTTTTACCCTTATTCCCTATCCTTCTTCATGGACCAACTATTTATTAATTTCAGTATTTTACGTTGACTGAAAAAAAAAAAAATATTCAGGTAAAATGGAATTTTTTCTCTTCTCTTCATTCTTCTTTTCACTTTCGCTCGTGCGCTCTACATTAATTTCTTACTGTGTAGCGAGCCGGAAATTCTCAGCTTTTATAATTCCTTCTATCGTTCATTTCCTCCCAAGAAAGTTTGATATTGATGGTTATATCTTCTGTTCTATAGAAGATGAATTAATGAAACTATAGTAAGAAGGTAAGATTTTAATTATATATATATATATATATATATATATATATATATATATATATATATGCCCAAACTTTGTAATAAAATAGATGTGAACAGTAAAAGATGAAACTATAGTAAGAAGGTAACATTTTAATTATATATATATGTATATGCCCAAGGTTTGTAATTAAATAGATGTGGACAGTAAAAGATGAAACTATAGTAAGAAGTTAAGATTTTAATTATATATATATATATATATATATATATATATATATATATATATATATATATATATATATGCCCAAGGTTTGTAATAAAATAGATGTGGACAATAAAAGATGAAACTATAGTAAGAAGGTAAGATTTTAATTATATATATATATATGTATATGCCCAAACTTTGTAATAAAATAGATGTGAACAGTAAAAGATGAAACTATAGTAAGAAGGTACCATTTTAATTATATATATATGTATATGCCCAAGGTTTGTAATTAAATAGATGTGGACAGTAAAAGATGAAACTATAGTAAGAAGTTAAGATTTTAATTATATATATATATATATATATATATATATATATATATATATATATATATATATATGCCCAAGGTTTGTAATAAAATAGATGTGGACAATAAAAGATGAAACTATAGTAAGAAGGTAAGATTTTAATTATATATATATATATGTATATGCCCAAACTTTGTTATAAAATAGATGTGAACAGTAAAAGATGAAACTATAGTAAGAAGGTAAGATTTTAATTATATATATATATATGTATATGCCCAAGGTTTGTAATAAAATAGATGTGGACAATAAAGGATGAAACTATAGTAAGAAGGTAACATTTTAATTATATATATATATGTATATGCCCAAGGTTTGTAATTAAATAGATGTGGACAGTAAAAGATGAAACTATAGTAAGAAGGTAAGATTTTAATTATATATATATATATGTATATATATATATATATATATATATGCCCAAGGTTTGTAATAAAATAGATGTGGACAATAAAAGATGAAACTATAGTAAGAAGGTAAGATTTTAATTATATATATATATATGTATATGCCCAAGGTTTGTAATAAAATAGATGTGGACAGTAAAAGATGAAACTATAGTAAGAAGGTAAGATTTTAATTATATATATATATATGTATATGCCCAAGGTTTGTAATAAAATAGATGTGGACAATAAAAGATGAAACTATAGTAAGAAGGTAAGATTTTAATTATATATATATATATGTATATGCCCAAGGTTTGTAATAAAATAGATGTGGACAGTAAAAGATGAAACTATAGTAAGAAGGTAAGATTTTAATTATATATATATATATGTATATGCCCAAGGTTTGTAATAAAATAGATGTGGACAGTAAAAGATGAAACTATAGTAAGAAGGTAAGATTTTAATTATATATATATATATGTATATGCCCAAGGTTTGTAATAAAATAGATGTGGACAGTAAAAGATGAAACTATAGTAAGAAGGTAAGATTTTAATTATATATATATATATGTATATGCCCAAACTTTGTAATAAAATAGATGTGAACAGTAAAAGATGAAACTATAGTAAGAAGGTAAGATTTTAATTATATATATATATATGTATATGCCCAAGGTTTGTAATAAAATAGATGTGGACAGTAAAAGATGAAACTATAGTAAGAAGGTAAGATTTTAATTATATATATATATATGTATATGCCCAAGGTTTGTAATAAAATAGATGTGGACAATAAAAGATGAAACTATAGTAAGAAGGTAAGATTTTAATTATATATATATATATGTATATGCCCAAGGTTTGTAATAAAATAGATGTGGACAGTAAAAGATGAAACTATAGTAAGAAGGTAAGATTTTAATTATATATATATATATGTATATGCCCAAGGTTTGTAATAAAATAGATGTGGACAGTAAAAGATGAAACTATAGTAAGAAGGTAAGATTTTAATTATATATATATATATGTATATGCCCAAGGTTTGTAATAAAATAGATGTGGACAGTAAAAGATGAAACTATAGTAAGAAGGTAAGATTTTAATTATATATATATATATGTATATGCCCAAACTTTGTAATAAAATAGATGTGAACAGTAAAAGATGAAACTATAGTAAGAAGGTAACATTTTAATTATATATATATATATGTATATGCCCAAGGTTTGTAATAAAATAGATGTGGACAGTAAAAGATGAAACTATAGTAAGAAGGTAAGATTTTAATTATATATATATATATGTATATGCCCAAGGTTTGTAATAAAATAGATGTGGACAATAAAAGATGAAACTATAGTAAGAAGGTAAGATTTTAATTATATATATATATATGTATATGCACAAACTTTGTTATAAAATAGATGTGAACAGTAAAAGATGAAACTATAGTAAGAAGGTAAGATTTTAATTATATATATATATATGTATATGCCCAAGGTTTGTAATAAAATAGATGTGGACAGTAAAAGATGAAACTATAGTAAGAAGGTAAGATTTTAATTATATATATATATATGTATATGCCCAAACTTTGTAATAAAATAGATGTGAACAGTAAAAGATGAAACTATAGTAAGAAGGTAACATTTTAATTATATATATATATATATATATGCCCAAGGTTTGTAATAAAATAGATGTGGACAATAAAGGATGAAACTATAGTAAGAAGGTAAGATTTTAATTTTCTGCAACCCCAAGTCTAACATGTAAAAGTTATCTAATGAGACGGAGAGTGTAATAATATTCTCCGGTGAAATAAATTTGACAATGAAATAAATGACAATTTGACCAGGTTTGAGTTTCCTTCTGATTGCACAATTTTGATTACAAACCTCGGGTATATATATATATATATATATATATATATATATATATATATATAATAATGATAATAAATAAATATATATTATATATGTATTTAATCCATGGAAATTATTGTTCTGCAACCTAAGTTTTCATGAAGTTCATAACAACATTCATCAGGCAGTTAAGAAGTTTCTTAACTGCCTGACGAATGTTGTTATAAACTTGAAATTTATTTATTATAATTATTATTATAATAGCTCTATCATAGATATTGTGGACTCTCCATATTATATTGCACTTGGTTCGACACATAACCACATAGTGATTTACTGATGACCAACACTCTCACAATATATATATATATATATATATATATATATATATATATATATATATATATTAAACTTACAAAAAGACCAAATTTATTCATGTTAAAAAATAAAAATGAAACTAACCGGTTTCGGTCCTACCTGGTCACAGTTAAACTAAGACAACGATTAAGACAAAAGAGAGGCATTAGACTCTGTAATGTTCGTGAAAAAAAATATGACGGGGAGGGGGGGATGTTAAATTGTAATCAAATTAAGACCCGATAAAGATCCCCTCTGCTTACAGAAGGACGGTTTATGGGTCAAAATATGTATGGCCTCTAATACTTTAAGGTGGAAATGTGAGTAGGACCTGCTTAAAATTGTAAACAGGTCTACATTGTTGGATGAGGCTTAAACATGGTTATTTATAAGGTGTTCTGCTATAGCAGACCCGTAAAGGGACACAGTTATCTCCCTTTGATCACGTGCAGTGTTCGTTTTTGCGAATTGATATTTCAATCTTGAGGAAGTTATCCTCAGAGAAAAACATATCAATTCAGTTTTCAATATTGTCTTTATTTTCTTATATATATGTATATATTGGGCCCATTTGTATAATGGTTAATGTTCGCCTGTGGTCTGGAGACTGGGGTTCAATCCCAGGTCGAGTCATAAATAGTAGTTGATACCTCCTTGGTTAACAGTCAGCATTATAAGGTACGGATCAAGGGTAAGGTGAATCAACCCAGGGAAAAGAATCGCGCCCTACCCTACACCTTGGTGTAGTAACTATTGAAAAGAGAGCCTTCGTGTCACCCTCTCCTCCAGCCGGCCAACTTATATATATATATATATATATATATATCATCATGCTAACAGCATGGACTTTCTTGACTCTCTCTCTCTCTCTCTCTCTCTCTCTCTCTCTCCAACCGTTCCAATCATCCTTCGTTCCCGGCAGGTCTTCCAAACTACATCTAGAGTCCGTACAGAGCTGATGTAGCTAAGTTCTTGTTGATCGGACGCCACTGGCGTGTCCATGTGTTGGGGTTCATATAGGATCGTCACTTATAAATTCGTCCCGCATGTCTAATTTGTCTTGCATGGTTTTTGAGATGGAAGGTGTGGTCGTCCAGCTGTTGTTTCGTGGGGTGTTGCTTTTTTGGACTTCATTATATGAGTCGTTTAGTTATATATATATGTATATACATGATTAAAATCTTACTTTCTTATCATCTGTGTAGTCGGCGTCTGCTATAGTTTCTGCTGCATATCGTCTACTTCTTGCTGTTTTTAGTGTGAAATAATTTTCTTTTTCAAGATCTATTGATGTTCGCATCATGTAGTTTGGGCAAGTTATTAACATTGATGGCGCTAATGTTTTCCTTTATTTTTATTCATGAAATATTAAAACGGCTTCGAGCTGACAAAGAAAAGAAGCAGAAGGTACCTCGCAAAAACAATTACCGACGCCAACTATGCCGATGACATAGCAATTCTGGCAAATACACCTGCCCAAGCCGAAACTCTACTTCATAGCCTGGAACGAGCTGCCGCAGGCATTGGCCTCCATGTCAATGCACACAAAACGGAATACATGTGCTTTAATCAAACGGGCGACATTTCCACACAAGGAGGTAGCTTTCTGAAACTTGTAGACAAGTTCACCTACCTAGGAATCAGTGTCTCATCAACCGAGGCAGACATCGACACGCGGTTAACCAAGGCATGGACAGCTATCGATAAACTATCGGTCATATGGAAATCAGACCTAAGCGATAAAATGAAACGCAGTTTCTTCCAAGCAGCGGTCGTGTCGATACTATTATATGGATGCACTACATGGACGCTAACTAAACGGATGGAGAAAAAGCTTTACGGCAACTACACAAGAATGCCGCTAGCAATTTTGAACAAGTCCTGGAGGCAACACCCCACAAAGCCCCAACTGTACGGCTACCTACCTCCCATTACGAAAACTATCAAAGTTAGACGAATCAGACATGCAGGACATCGCTGGAGAAGCAGGGACGAGCTCATAAGTGATGTTCTCCTATGGACCCCGTGATATGGCCGAACAAAAGCAGGACGACCAGCTCGAATTTACACACAGCAGCTCTGTGAGGATACGGGATGTAGTCCTGAGGACATGCCAGAAGCGATGAACGATAGGGAGGGGTGGCGAGAGAGGGTCAGGGATATCTGTGCTGGCGACACGACATCATGATGATGATATATATATATATATATATATATATATATATATGTGTCTGCTTTGCATGGAGGAAAAATTGGCAATAGCATCTTGTAAAAGTAGGGATATGTTAAACCAAAGATCGGAGGTGTTAAATAGTTGTAGACACAAAAGGGCGTGGTTGCTCTATAATTAGGGATAGGTTTCAGAGATTTTTTTCCTTAATAAAAGTAAGGTTTTTTATTTATTTATTTATTTTATATATATTTTTTTGTTATGTAAATTCTAAGCTAGGTGGGTTTTTGGTGAATATAACACGGCGCTTTCTCCTTTAGCATTAGTTGGAGTTAGGCTTCCTGATGATCCGATAAGGTGAAACTTTAGTAGAAGATTTCCGACTCGCGATTTAAGTTAATTTTATAATTGGCTCCACTTGTGTTGAGCACTTTTGTAATTGTAGCATTGCAGGATTCGCGGGAGGTTTTAGTTTTCTTTTGACCAACGGACTGCGTATCCCTTGATTTTTTTCAAGGGGTCGGACGAGGTTGGTCTTTTCTTTCTTTTTGACCTATAACTTTTTCTTTTTCCCCCGGGCGGTGATTCGAGATACTTTTATCTCTTGTTCCTGGCGGGTTTTTTTTTTCGTTTTTTTTTCCTGGTACCGTGAATGGTGGTAGATATTAGATTAGTAAATATATATATATATATATATATATATATATATATATATATCGGGATAGAATTCAATGTCCTTTGCAAGGTAATTGTTTAATTGACATCCAAAAGAAAATGATAACAATAATAATGAAAATTATACCTCACTGCTACTGAACTGTATTGGGAAAAGAGATGGTACAACCATTAACTTAGCCGTAACAAAAGAAAAAATTCAACATAACAACATTGTCACTGTAAGACTCATCAATATTCACCTTGCGAAGGCGTGAGTGCTATCGATAGTCAATCGGTCATACGAAAATCTGACCGGTTCGATAAAATCAAACGGGATTTCTTCCAAGCAGCGATTGTGTCAATACTTCTGTACGGATACACAACATGGACGTTGACGAAACGTAGAGAATAAAAGCTAGATGGGAACTGCACAAGAATGCTACGCACTATATTGAACAAATCCTGGAAGCAGCACCCCACGGAACAGCAGCTGTACGACCTCTTATCAAAAACAATCCAAGTAAGACGAGCAAGACACGTGGGACACGGCTGGTGAAGCTAGGACGACGTCCTAAGTGACATTCCCCTCTGGAGCCGTTCACATAGACGTTCCAGTGTTGGCCGACTAACAAGAACCTGCCAACAAGTTCTGTACAAACTCAAGATGTAGTCTTAAAGAGCTGCCAGGAGTGATGGATGAGAGAGACGAATGACAAGATAGAGTCAGGGAAATCCATACTAGTAGCGTGACTCGATGATATATATATATAATGAGAAGGGAAACTGTTGTGATGCTGATCAAAGAAAGACACGAGGAACACAAAAGGTTTGATAGAAAAAATATATATTCAAGTAACAGAAAAAAGATACAAGTGAACCTGGTTAAACTGTAGTTAGTTATAGAAAGCTGAGAGTCCAATGTGGTAGTGACTATCCGTCTACTATGGTATATTGTGAAGCAATGTGAATGAGCTCAAAAGTGTGTCAACGTCGTGCTTCACCTGATGCTGAGCAGGGCAGCCTCATTGGTCAACGGCCAGGATCAAATAGCCCAGTCAAGAAATTACTCCTACTCATCTATAAGGGTGGTGTCTATTGATGAGGGAAAAACAATCATCAAAAGATTACCACGACTCCAATTTAAAGTAGGGCAGACTGGGTTCTTTAGCCTTGGTTTGGTAATCAGCCTAGGAGAAGGAAAACTCTAAATTCAAATCTGTTAAACTCCGCAAAAAATTGACTTTGAGTCACATCCTGTCCATGCAGAGGGGTTGTTATATATATATATATATATATATTGTATCGTTAAATGAAACTGCAACGTCTATTCCTTGGTAAAAAAAAAATCTGACTTATCGACATAGTGTGATGTTTAGAGATATGCCGTCTTCTTCTCCTGTTGCTAATGATATTGAGGATCAAACGTTTTAGTGTTATGGCAATCCAGTTGTAGTCTGTACACGTGGTTAGAGATCTATGATTCTTGAAAATGTCTTCGCCTAGAAATCATCTTCATTTCTTTTAGCGTAGCCAATCATTTAAAAGAAACCATTTAGCATCACCGTCTGGACCAAAAATATAACATAGACGAAAAGGAGCCTGATACTCTCTGTCTCATAGCGATCCAATATCTTTTATGTTGTTTTTTTAGATTTACTATTTTATCTAGTTTAGCCGATCACCTAGCATAGAACATATGACGTCGAAGTCAAAACCATGTGTGTGTGTATGTATGATTGTGTGTGTGATTATGTGGGTAATTATGTGTGTGTGTGTTTATGTGTGCGTCTGTGATTATGTGTGTGATTATGCATGTGATTATGAGTGTGTGTGATTATATGTTTGATTATATGTGTTTATGTGTAATAATGTGTGTGATTGTGTGTGTGTGTGATTATGTGTTTGTGTGATTATGTGTGTGATTATATGTGTGTGTGTGTGTGTGTGTGTAAGAGAGAGAGAGAGATTATGTGTGTGTGTGTGTGTGTGTGTGTGTGATTATTTATACATATTTACCAACCCCTCCGCTCGGGCAGGATATGACACTAGGTCAATTTTTAAGTGGAGTTTAACAGGTTTGAATTCAGAGTTTTCCTTCTCCTAGACTAGTTGCTTCACCAAGGCTGAAGAACCTAGTCTGCCCTATTATTTACCCGTAGCTGGAGGGAGAATAATTGGATTCATACCTTTCCCAAGGGTATTAGTACTATGTGAAGTGCAATCAGTCTCGTCCAGGATTATTTATAAGTACTATATCGAAAAGGTTAAGGTGTCATAAGTAAAATCCATGGTAGGTTCAATTTTGTCTAATATATTCGTAATCTTTGTTAGTTCTTTATTTCGTGGCTGTATAAATAATATAGGATCTATATAACGTAAATAAAAATCTTTGGGTATTATAGATTTAAAGAGATGCCACCCTATAATTCTTAAAATTTCCGAATTTTCAAAAACTCAGATCTCACAGACCAGTTATTTATGGGATTGGAACTGAACCCCGTATAACATCCAAAAATCTTTAGCCAAAATATTAACCCCTTTTTTTTAGTTATATTCCAGTGATCTAACCAGTAAAATAAATTATATAAACATAAAAAATAAATATTTAGCTAGTTTCCACATAAAATCATTGTACACCAATATTGTAACATATTGACCCTCGACCGAGCCGTCAATCAAGAGAAGCACCTGCGTAAATAAGCGGAAGAACAACGGAAGCAGGTGGACGTTAAACAATAATATAACCAGCACACAGATGGCTTGTGTCAGTTGGGGACAAGATGCCGAATTAAGAGCAAGCGGCAGACAGTGGGGTTTGGGCCCTCCGTGACCCACGGTTGAGCAACCCAACCAAGATGAGAAAGAAGTACTGCTGGGTCAATATAGCAGTCTATCCTTGTCTTCACTCACCTCTTGGCTCTTTTCATAACTATTTTTTGAATTTCTCGGTTCCGGTCCTTTTAAATTCATTATAAACAAACATTCTAGTTAAATCACTTATATAGATATGTTATTTATATATATAAAGTAAAATAAAATAAAATAAGGACTAACGAAAATTACGGATAAATGAAAAAACAAACAAACTGAATCTACCACAGATCATTAGATTTTACTTGTAAGTAACAATAAAATGAATTGGTCCACAAGGAGATTTATTTTTTAACTATTTAATTTACTCCTACACGTGTTCCTAGCGTGTTATCGCTATCGTCATGAAGACTCTTTGGACCAGCCAAAAAACAAAAATGAAAAAAATTTATACATTTATATATATTTATGCGCGAAGAAAGGCATCACACACACACACACACACACACACACACACACACACACACACACACACACACACACACATATATATATATATATACAATAGGTAGTAAGGAGCATAGTAGTCTCTAACCTATTGCTACCCACCAACTTTTAAGATATTTAGAAAATATTATTATAGAATTTTAATTTTAGAAAAATCACAAGTTCAACAGTTTTAACTCTAGTCATATATATATATATATATATATATATATATATATATATATATATATATATATATTACAACAGTGTAGGGTTGTCAGTATCTCACGTAGTGGATTTGTGGCCGGCCAAATGCGGTATAATTTGGAGAGTGCTCAATATCTGTGAGAGAGCTATTATATAATATAATAATGAATACATATGTATTAGTTTTTATATATATCTTTATAGCATAGATGCTTATCTACGATCACTGGTTTCATGCCGTCTTTATACGGCAATCATCTGGCAGAAAAAGAGATTTTGTAGAAATCGAAAAAAAAACAAAAAAAAAAAAAAACAAAAAAAAAATATTTCGTTAGAATTGCGGACAACCCTTTTGTGTGTGTGTGTGTGTGTGTGTGTGTGTATGTGTGTGTGTGAGCTTGTAGAATACATTTGCGTATCGTTGTGTGTGGTCGTATATGTGAATGTTAGTGTGTGTGTGTGTGTATGATGATACATGCGCCAGGTGGCAGATTTGAAGCTGTCTCATGAATATATGTGAAGCGATGTGTTGTAAAAGGTTGTGGAAGTCGAGAGACGGTTAGAATTTAGTCGAATAAAAATATTTTGTTATGTGTCGTGATGATTTTAACTAAGAGACAAATTTATCATCATCATTGCATTATGAAGAAAATGAATTTTTGATTTGAAATGTAAGTATAATAAAGAAAAATGATGCTGGATTTGAAACGTAAGAATAATCGGTAAGGTGAGAATAACTTGGTGTTAAGAGACATGGTATATTGTTATATACTATGATGTATTATGCAATACTAGTATTCATATATCATCATGTCGCACTGTAAGAACGGATCTCCCTGACCCTCTCTCGCTACACGTCTCTATCGTCCATCACTCTCGGAAGGTCTTCAAGGCTACATCTTGTATCGGCACAGAGCTGTTGTATATAGATTCTAGCTGGTCGTCCTACCTTTGCTCGTGTATGTGAAGGGGTCCACTGGAGTATGTATAATTAAAATTTAACGTTAAAAGCATTGTTAATCAGTAAAATACAATTCGGTGTTCTGTGCACAAAGATACACAGAAACATTACGATATTTTCAAATATAAAATAGAATAAAAACAGGGTCAAAATTCTGAGTTTCACGTTTCTGATTCCCGTGTCTTCCCATTCAACACATTTGACATCTATTATATTCAACTCCAGCAGAAGTCAGACCTATCCGATAAAATAAAACGCAATTTTTCCCAAGCAGCAGTTGTTTCAATATTACTGTACGGGTACACCAACATGGACGCTGATATGTTGGTCGACCGACTAGAACTTATCTACATCAGCTCAGTACGGACACAGTATGTAGTCTGGAGGACCTGCCGGAAGCTATGGATCATAGAGACGAATGACCAGAGAGAGAGAGAGAGAGAGAGAGAGAGAGAGAGAGAGAGAGAGAGAGAGTCTGGGAAATCCGTGCTAAAAGCGTGACATGATGATAATATTCAACTGAATAAATCGGTAATCTTTTGAGTAACGTAACTATTATATGGCTGACATACTAAGTTAGGTAGCCCAACTTGGCATAAAATTGTATATTTACTTTCATGGCGCCATTTTGCTATCGTATTTTCCTTCTAAGTACAATTTTATGATTCCTCGACCCCACTCTCTCTCTCTCTCTCTCTCTCTCATGAACTTTACATACCCCCTTGTTAATACGACAAATAAATTGTCACCTTTGTTATATTGTTACCTCACCTTTGTTTCCTTCATTGTCTTTTGGCCGTCGTTACTCGTATGCTTAACCTTATAAATCATTTGCGGGGTCGACGTGCTTATCGGCTCCGCAACAGATTCATCTCTGAAACTAATTGGCCTAAGAAATTGCATTTTAAATATTTTTTGATAGAAAAAAATTCTAAAATTATTTTGGGTTTTGATCATTCAAATTTTTCCCGGCAAATCAAATATTGTCGTCTGCGAAGTATCTTGAAATTTAACAACTTGTGCAAATGTGCCGGTTGGTTAATAAATCCAAAAATACAGATATAAAAATTACAGCTTCTCGAGACTATCTTTGCACAAGGAATTAACACTTTTTTCAATATGGAAATCATTTGTGTTCCGATATATATATACACACACAAACACAGAGAGAGAGAGAGAGAGAGAGAGAGAGAGAGAGAGAGAGAGAGAGAGAGACTCAGTCATTCTTAATCTGTGTAGTTTTAAGTTTATTTTTCTCCCCACTGCTTTTTTTTCTCAATCTGTTTCTTTTCAAAGAAAACGATTTTGCACTCGCTGTCAACCTCGTTCATTTCGGCACATCAAAGAGAGAACGTTGCTCAGATCTTTAGCGACACAGAGATTCAAATCTAATTTTCTTTATCAAAATCGCACGTTAATTATTTCGTATGAAGATATGTTGGGTCTAGCAAAGGAATCAAGATACCGGGTGAGCCACTATGACAAGCAAGCTTTCATTATTTCTTTCAACAAAATGACCTAAAAATAAGTAAGGAAATAAAAAGCTATCTTGGCCGATCGATTTCTTCTCCTTGTCTATACTGTCTGAGCTCTACTTAATACAAAGACTAAAAATGAAGCGAACATTTCATTTTGTTTTAATTCTTTTTCCGAATGCCACAAAAGGATTCTAATATTAAACAGATGACATTGTGGAATTTAAGGGAAAGTTTTCTGATTAATTGTCTTTCCTGTCCAGTCTTATTCTCGTGTTCTTCATTGGGAGATCAAAGACGGTAAAAATCTCTAGATTGTGTAATCGTAGCTCATATGGCGAAGACGTTGTTTCTTTCTTTTTATACATTTGAATCTCGGAGACGACCTACTGCTTAAAGCAATTATTTTGAACTTCGTTCTTTTGACTGAAGGTATTTATAGAAGTATTGGTTTCAATTATTACATATATCGTGTGGGGATGAGGGGTTGCTGATAAGTTCTCGATCGAACTAAGAACGATTCCACATATTGTTATACGACATACATTCGTTTTGTTGTATAGTCACAACCATGACCAACAATACAAACACATATACATATAGAATCATAACAACGACACAATGAAGACGAGCGACACAGTTCTTAGAAAAATATAACCCTCACTTTATTTGAAAGGGTTGTATGTGAGAGGGAGTTGCAGAAATGCAACATATTGACCTCCCCAGCGCCTCCGGACATAGCAATGTGTCTTTCTCGTTCTCCAGGGTTGTTCAACCGGAGGCCCGGGGGCCTAGCTCTCTACTGGGTGCTGTTTTCTCTACAGGATAATTTCTCCATCTCTCTGATCTCCAAACTCTCGTTGAATTTCCTGTGCACTGAGTTATATAATAGTTCACGCCCACTCAATCTCTTCCCATAAATGGCCAAAGGAATATCCACTTCCGTCGTCTTTGGAATGGCATGTTTTGATCATCATCGAGCGGAAATAACTGTCATGCAGTTCACATGTCACCCTCTTCCGGTGCATCAGTTTGTGACTGTACTGTGGGATTATAACCCTGTCCCATATTGTCAGCCAAGCTCACCCACGCCAATGGAATATGCAACTCCCGCCGTCTTTGGAATGGCATGTTTTCCCGGGTCGGAGGTCAATATACTACAGTTTCAACATTCTTCAACAAGTACAAGTTCAATATACTTGTTACATCGTTTTTTTTTTAAGTTTCTTTATTCCATCTAAACGAATTCAATAATGATAATAAAAAGTCATTCCTTTTTTAAGTTAGGGTGAGAATTTTTCAGAATCACCTCATAACTTTCTCATTAGCTTTCTCCTCAATTGGCATAATGGTATGTATGTCTCACCAATGAACCGGGAGACCAGAGTTCAATCCCAGGTTGAGTCATACCAAAGACTCAAAAAATGGTACTTGATTCCTCCTTGCTTGGCACTCAGCATTATAAGGTACGAATCAAGGGTAAATGGAACGTCCAGGGAAAGGAGTAGCGTACTCCCCTACAACTCTGTGTAGTACGAGGATCATTAAATAAGTTTCCAGACTTTTTTCGTATAGGCTCTTTTATTGATAGTATACACATGAAACTCTAGTCCTCTTCGAAGTAATCTCCTCCGGCTGCCATGCACTTGTACCATTCCAACAACTTCTTCAAGGCCCCATGGAAGTCCTCTTGTGTGAGCGTGTCAATGACCTTCCTCACAGCCTCTTTCATCTCCTCAATTGTCTCATAACGACAGCTTCTGAGCTTAGGGAATAAGCAAAAGTCACAGAGAGCAAGGTCTGGACTATAGGGAGGCTGAGGAACTGTCTTGATGCCCATCTTGGTCAAATAGTCTGTGACAAAGATGGAGTTGTGGACTGGTGCATTGTCCTGGAGGAAATACCACTGACCCAATTTGAAGAGTGTTGGTCTCTTCCGACAGAATCTCTTGCTGAACTCTGTTAAAACCTCAACATAGTAACCCTAACTCTAACCCTTTGGCCAATCAACTCTGGTCTATTGACTTCCTTACTCCTCCCACACCTCTCATCATCCCTCACAGACTCCCTGGCTTCCTTGAATCTCTTATGCTACTCAAAATCTGATGCTCGATTCATGCAAGATGGCCGAAAAGCAGTCTGAAGTATTCCATACGTTTCTGTGGCATTTTTTCCAAGTTTAAAACAGAATTTTATTGCATATCGTTCTTCTAAAGTGTCCTCACGTCCAGATTGCATTTTTGAAATTCACCAGCTGTGACAATCAGACTTTAGTAGGGTGTATTCCAATTGCTGCTGTAGCTGTTCATTTGAAGCTGAAATCATAAATATTGGTCAGTCATCTCATTAGATGTATAGCAATAACATACTGAATTTTCAAGAGTCTCCGACAATTTGAAATGCCTGTACAAAAAAGTCTGGAAACTTATTGAATGCACCACGTAGCTATTGAAACGGGAGCCTTCGGGTCGCCCTCGACTGCTTATATATAAGTTTGAATAGCGTCGACACAGAGTCAACGGTGCAGTCGACCTTGGTTATGATTGCATTGGCGAGAAACTGACAGTCACAAAGCATCGTTGAGTCTGTGTCTACTCTATCACGGGTGATGAGCACTTTTTATCTATAAAAATAGCAAAGCATAACAATATATATATATATATATATATGTGTGTGTGTGTGTGTTTGATTGATTGATTGATACTAACGACATGTCAATCTATCTGTGATTATTTTATGCCTAGAAAATAGGGAACAACGTTTATTGTATAATTGTATTTATTATATTTGTATGTGTGTGTGTGTGTGGTAGTCTTTCCCTTGATTCTGTTTCGTTCAAAACCACCAATAAGAATATTCCAAAAACTTTTATACAACTGTGACCCAACAAAAACAGCACATTGAAGCGAGATGTTCCTAGTGCAAAACTTAAAATTCTCTCACTTAGATTGTAATGAAATTTCCTCTGAGGTTAAAAAGTTGGAGCTGGAATTCTTTTTTTAATCCTCTAAACCCTCAATATAACGGAGAGAACATGGGAATGCTAATTAGAATCCTTCATTCCTTTCTAATTAAAACATCAACTGTATTAAATGATATTTAGCACCTTTTCATTTTTCTCTATTAAAAAAGTATTCCGTTCTTGAAAATATCATCTAATGACAAACTTTCTATAAAAATGTTTCCTGTAGTTTTTAAAAAACATGTTTTTGTAAAGAATTACCTGCAGTGATGCCTTCTCTGGCAGTGATGCCTTTTCAGGTGATGAAACCTTCTCTGTTAGTGATGCCTTCTCTGGGAGTGATGCCTTCTGTGGATGTAATGCCTTCTCAGTTGATGATGGCTTCTCTGGTAGTGATGTCTTCTCTGGTAATGATACTTTCTCTGGATTAGAAGAGATGCTTTCTCTGGTAGTGATACCTTCTCTGGTAGTGATGTCTTCTCTGGAAGTAATGCCTTCTCAAGTGATGATTTCTTCTCTGGTAGTGATGCCTTTTCAGGTGATGATACCTTCTCTGGTCGTTATGCCTTCTGTGGATGTGATGCCTTCTCAGGTAATGATGCCTTCTCTGGTAGTGATGCCTTTTCTGGTAGTGATACCTTCTCTGGTTGCAATTTGTTTGAATAGGCGAATGATCCAGGAATAGTAGCTAGACAGGTTGAGAATCATATACTGGCTCAGTACCGGTCAATTTCGGACAGATTTCTATTCGGACCTAACACTGATTGGAACGTCCAGTGTTCTTGGTTCTCGAACAGCCTCACTACTCTGGCAGGTTGGTTCAAAGAATGCTGACTTCAGGAACGACCACCGAGAGGTTGAATGCTTATTTCAAAGGGTTTCTCTCTCTCTCTCTCTCTCTTTCTCTCTCTCTCTCTATCTATCTATCTATCTATCTATCTATCAATTGAGGTTATTCAAAAAGTTCTAAACCTTACACTGAAAAAAGAACCATCGTTAGGTGAGGCTCCTATGAAGGTGCGAGGTGTGCAACAAATTTAAAATCTGAGTTAGGCTTATAACTTTTTGATTGATCTTCGTATATATATATATATATATATATATATATATATATATATATATATATATATATATACGTATTTATTGACGACCGAGGCAAACCCTAAATAATCATCACTGTCCCTTTTTGTTAAGTTGAGACATTTCCATCATTTGTGGAATAGAGACGTTTTGGAGCTGAATAATTATGACAGTAATTTAACTGTTTCTAAAAAGCCAAGTTCGCAAGTTTTTTTGATAAGATATAATCTACAAAATTGTTGTGTTCCACAGTTCCTAGCTTTCGTAGAAGTAGCCAGACTTTTTTTTGCATCAGTCCAATCGGCACAGTCAGTAATATAGATATCTTCATATCTTCTGTAATATGCCTCAAAGGTCTTATCCTCATCTGGTGCGTAGGAAAATGTTTCGAGTGCGTTCTATACTGCATTTTGAATGAAAATAGTAGTACTATCTGTAGGCTGGTTATTACTTAGACTTTTAAAAAGTGCTTATTGTTGTTTTTGCAATTCAAGGAAGAACCGTTGTTGTTTTTTCCTCGGTTTTTAAGATTCTTTCTTCGTTTTCTTTCTGAAGTTGTTTTTTCTCGTTGTTTAAGATTCTTTCTTCGTTTTCTTTCTGAAGTTGAAGGAGCTTTTCCTCATTTTTTTTTTTGTTGAGACTCCGTTTGGAACTTCATCATTTGTGCAAACATTTCTTTAAGGTCTTCCATTTTTTTCTCTGGAGTGGGAAGTTTCTTTTTTTCAGTAGATATCCCCAGAAATCAAGAATAATTACTGTGTGTGTTTTTTTGTACAACACAAACTGGAAGCACCGAATTAAATTTTTCTCTCTGAAGTGGGGAGAAGAAAGAAAAATATGAAAATCACTTTTCGATTACGTGACAATCTTACAGATTTCTTTTTAATATCCGCTATCCGACACACTCCGTCGTTTGTACAATTTGATACCTTGTAGTTGTTTAACAAAAATCTTGTTCGGTTTGTTGTATGCTGGAACTTTGTTGTAGATTCTTTAACAACTTATAGTTGGGTATCTCTTTATTGTTGCAATGTATCTTCGCCTGTATGTTGTGCGATTAACCCCTTTTACTTGTTGGAGAGTCACTTTTTTCGTTAGAGTTCCTCGTCGCCAGCATGTCGTGGCCCCGGAAAGGGTCACTAATGAAAACGCAAACACGGATATTAGATAACAGATTATATTACACAAGAAATATAGAGTTACATAGAAACGGTAAGAAGTCTCGTACTGTTTCGATAAAACCGATATTGATCTGCCTATCTGGCAGCGAAATCTCTCAATACTAAAACGGTGAGAAGAGTCCATTATGGTGAGATAGGTAAGGCTCCCACAACAATATATATATATATATATATATATATATATATATACAAAATTTTCATGACAGATAGGAATATTTTCCTTATGCTATATATTGTTTTTTTTTTATCTAGATTTGACCTTAGGTCATCGCCTGGAGAAAAAGATTTTATAGGGAAGAATAGTTTTTAGAAAGTTTTTAAAGGATTTGCTATAAGAGAAACAACGAAAATTGTACTGGTGATGTTGCATATCGAAAATTATTTTCTTGTATCCAAATGTGTTCAATTGTTCTTTTATTGATCTGTGGTGAAGGCACCTGGCTAATGAGATTTTCATTAAGTTTGGGAGGAGCGTTTTTGAAATGACTGACCGGCTAGTTTATTTGTTTATATAGGTGTTTGTGACTGCTAAATTTTTTATTTCAAATTAGGCTAATTAATTTTCATAATTAAATCCAAATTGCATATATTATTTTCGGGAGGCTTATCCTTTTGTCTCCTTGTTTTTCTTTCATTTGTTTTTTGTCAATGTCTTTTTAATTCTTTATACGATGGTGAACCTTGTATCTTTGTTGAAATCGTGACCGTTCGAGTGAAAATACTGTTCTTTAAGTATTGATTTGCTGTAACTCATAGATTTGATTCTACGTCTGTTGGTACTTAGTCTAAAGTAAAATGGCTATTCTGACTTTCCAATGTATTGTTTTTGGCAGCGTCTATACTCAAGTAAATAAATAACAAGTTTGCTTCCACAATTTGATTTGTGGTAAATTTCAGAATTCCTTTTAGTTGTGAAACTAGTGAATGAGTTGATCGATTTGAAATGTTTGCAGCATAGTATATTCTTGATATTACCTGGTTGGAAAAACATGTTGGATTTTATTTTGGTATTCTTATGAATTACGTGTACTTGATTATTCAGGATGTTGTTGCGTCCAATCTTTTCTCTGCGTTCATTTGGTTGATGGTTGGTCAGTATGCCTGGCTCTTAAATAATATCTTTCAAGTTGGCCTTTACTTTCAAAAGGACCCAATGGGTCTTGATTAAGCTCGTGGTGGGAGATCGTTGTTAAATGTTGTTACGCGGGGAAATGCAATTCAACTTCTCGTTTGGATTTAGTTTTAGGATATATTCTGCCTTGGATTGGAAATAGCTTTAATCATGTGGCTTTCAATTAACGTATGGGAATATCCTCGTGCAGAGAAATATAAATTAGGGTTTTCGTATCTGTTTAAATCTTCATTTCAATCTATATATCTCAATCTGTTCTTCTCTCTTTCCTACTCTTTCTCTCTCTTGCCCCCCCCCATATATATATATATATATATATATATGCATGTGTGTGTACCTATCACACCCTTTTCATATATAATTTAATCTTTTGATATCAATCAATCTGTTCATTTCTCTCTCTCTCTCTCTCTCTCTCTCTCTCTCTCTCTCTCTCTTTATATATATATATATACACAAAGTAAAGTTGGCGACCATAGCCGAGGGCGAACCAAAGGTTCCTTTTTCAATAGCTACTACACCGAGGTGTAGGGAAGGGTGCAACTCCATACCTTGGATTGATTTTCTTTACCCTTGATCCGTCCCTTATAATGCAAAGCAACATCAAGTACCATTTCTTGAGTCTTTGGTATGACAACCTGGGATTGAACCCCGGTCACCAAGACCGTTGGCAAACACTTTACTCATTAGGCCAAAGGTCCGGATATATATATATATATATATATATATATATATATATATATATATCCGGACCTATATATATATATGTGTTTGTGCATGTATGTATGTATGTATGTATGTATGTATGTATCTCTCTTTTTCTTTCTCGATATAGATGTATATATATATATATGTATATATATATCAGTCTTTTCATATCTATGACTTTTCATTATCTATCTATCTATGTCTGATGGCTGTGTATCAGACTAATCAAAACACAGTGAATTATAAAAAAAAAACCCATCTCAACTCTGCTAGAGTGGTTCAGGGACCTCTGTCCATAGAAACGAGTCCTGAGAGATTGAATGGGTGTTTCGACTATTTTTCCTTGCCCACTTTTAGGGGCAACTCATTCTCATTTTTTCGGCTTGGATTGTAGACCGGAAATGACTTCCCTTTCCTTATTTTTTTTGGGAATTTGCAACATTATAGAATTGGATCTATAACCATGGTTTCATGACATCATTTAAAATGGATTTTTTCGTTCGTCGGTATCACCAATCGTGAGATACCAATAAAAGATCCAGGCTTTGTTTAGAACAATTGACTGCGATCCAATAACTATATCTACACAAAGTAATCTGATTTATCTTCATCCCAATGAACATTTACATTTATTCTTTGTGAGAATCGTACTTGTTGGAGAATCTTGAAAATAATGTATTTTGTATAACAATATCTAAACAAGAGAGAACATGGTTTGGTGTACAACCTCTTTCGTAACAACTAAATTAGCTGCTCCTTTGTATCTAAATATTAATATATGACTGGCAGAACTTTGTTTTACAGACGGTCAGAGATGCAACATAATTGTATCTCGATAATCATAAGCAAACAATCTCATTTGGCTTTCTATCATTTTTCTAAATTAAAAAAAAAATTGACGTAAAAGCTTTCTGAATTGTTTTGTTTTTGAAGAGAACAAACAGTAAAAGCAGTCAAAAGGTTTCCTAAGAGCAAATTTGACAAAAGATTAAAAACTTTGAAAGAAGAAGGTCGTTATGAGTTTCAGGGCAGAAAATTTCTTTATTTGAATAAGTAACGATATTTACTTATAAAAACTATGATAAAAATCATTAATCAATTGTTATTGAAACTAAAGCCATCTTATCTTCCAAGTAATGAACTCTGTTTCTATATATTTTCATAAGATAGCAATATTTTTGTTTTCTTCCTTTAAACGGGAATCTCTCTGAATTGTTTTACTTTTGATGAGAATAAAAGTATTCAGACAATAAATTTGACTTAAGATTAGAAGCTTTGAAAGAATGAGGTTGTTACCAGTTTCAAAATTGCATCATTTGAGCAAGTAACTATTTTTCTCTAAAAGAAACTATAAAAAAAATTGATCGATCATTTATCAAAAAAAATCAATTGATTATCTATAAAAAATCAATCGATTATCTATTAAAAAATCAATCGATTGTTAATAAAAAATCAATCGATTATTTATGAAAAAAATTAATCGATTATTTAAAAAAAAATTAATCGATTATTTATAAAACAAATCAATGGATTATTTATAAAACAAATCAATGGATTATTTATAAAAAATCAATCAAATATTTATAAAAAATTAATCGAATATTTATAAAAAAACAATCGATTATTTTGAAAAACCACCAGATTGTAAAGAAATAAAACACTGTTATTTGTCAAAATCTGATTTTTACTACAAAATTCTAATCGTTTTAGTTGAAATACATTTTTATAGAAAACATTCTACTTAAATCCACATTGGCTTCACTTAGACATTTATTCACTTTGATAATCCAATATAATAACTACTAGGAAATGACGTCACTAAAACATTTGAAAGATAACATTAACAATGATAGAATAGTTATATACATAAAAACTAATCTGATTTTTTTATATCCAATAAATATTTATATCAAGTCTGAGGGATAATCGTCATAGTTTCAAAAATATTCTTTGTATAAAGGACGAGTCTCCGTGGCGTAGAGTCTAACGTGCTGGACTGCGACATCGTAACCAGAGAGTTCGAATTCCGATCGCCCTATTGCGTTCATTTTCGATCTTAAACCTTTGTGAAAAGTATGAATCCCCATATACCCCCATGAGTTTCCATATACCTCGAGGTATGGATTAAAAAGTACACATATTGTCTTTCTACAAGTCGGTTGGTTGGTTGTGTCTTAAGGCATATTTAATCCCAGATCCTATATATATATATATATATATAATTTGTAAACGAATAGTTTGTTAGAAGCAAAGTAGAGAGTAATGGAAATGAAAAGGCCGCTCCACATTCCTTAAACCTCCAGATGTAGATCCTCACCATCAGATGAAGTTTAGTATTATATCCAGGACACTCGCTAGGGGGGGGGGTTAGTTTTTCTCTTCTGCAGAGATGTAGTCACCGTATTCTACAAGGCAGTGTCCTTCTACAAGCATGGCTTTGGCATTGAATAACCCACAAAGGTTGACATGCCATTAAACAAAGAAACCAAGCCATCATACAAAAAGAGGTGTAGAACTTTTTCAATTGCTTTTTCTGATGACTTACCGATGAAATGGCTGCTATTATTCCAGGTAAAAATTATGGAATCAGCCCATTTCGAGAATGTTCCCATGACAAGATGATATTCTTACTTCAATATTCAATTATTCCATGACCACGCTATTACGCACGCATACACATACACACCCACGCACACATACGAACACATTCTCATACAAACATGTATGCATACACACACAAACACGCACGCACACACACACACACTCATACAAACACGCACTCACAATGTAACGTTATCACGGTACAAATAGAAGGTTGCAACACTAGGGTTCCCAAATAGACGTTTGTACTACAACTACTACACCACATAGACATTTGCATCACTACTGTTCAAATAGGTCTATTAGAGTAGTACTACCCCCAAAACACCAAATTGGCTCACTAATACAAAAGTATATTCGCTACTACACCTTTTAGTAGTTGTCGAGAAGAGAAAAACAGCGAATAAAATATAACTCAACCTCTTAAGGTAGACAGAAATAAAGCGTTCTGAAGAGAGAGAGAGAGAGAGAGAGAGAGAGAGAGAGAGAGAGAGAGATGGCATAGACGTTGAAATTATATTTCTCGTTTTCTGTTGTAGTTTCCTCATATGCTTTTTCGTGGTCCCATCTTCACAGCTTTGCGGTGGGTATGAGGCCCCTTTTGCAGAGCTCACCCAAAATAGGCGCCCTAATTTTTGGCCGTCTTTATATCGTCGTGTCTAGTGTTCAATTATCTTCTTTATATCGTCATGTCTGGCGTTCAACTAATGGTCTTTTTCTGTTTTTTTTTTCCGTGTTCCCTCAGATGGCTTTTCTGTTGGAGTTTTTTTAAGTCAACCAGAACTCGTCCCCGAACTGTTGATGATACGTTTCTATCTTTAACATGGGTGCTCGCTGTTATCTCAGCCTAGACTTTTCCATTCGTTTCTCCCTGATTGGTTTTCTCTTTCTCTATCTCTCTCTTTGCCTGCCTCGGTTTTCTTTCTCGTACACGATCCTTTCCTTTTCACCGTCTCGTGGTCGACTATTAAAACAATCTAGCAGAGTCCCTAATTATTTAACAACATAATAACATACACACAGACAAACACAAACACATATACAAATACGCATACCAACACACACACAAACATGCACACACATATATACAAACACCTACACACTGACAAACACACACATATACAAACACACATATCAACACACACACATACAAACATACATAAACACACACACACAAACACGCGCAAGCATGCACATACATATATAAAAACACACATATATACAAACACACGCATGAAAACACATACTAACACACGCATACAAATATACTCACATACAAAAACACACATACTCATATACAAACACACAGAGACAAACACACACGTGCATATAAATACACACATACATTCAAAGACACACACATGCAAACACATAACGCACGTACACACATATACAAACACGTATTTACTCACGTACAAACACACACATGTAAACACACACACACACACACACACACACACACACACACATGCAAAAACACACAAACACGTACACACAAATGAACTCCCTCAAATACATACATACAAACACATAAACATGTTAACAGACAAAAACACATGCATACATACAAGCTCACAGAAACACATACATACGGACAAACACACGCACGCAAAAACATACAAATATATACACACCTACAACCACACACAAGCATACACATAAAGATATACACACTTAGACAAACACACACGCACATATATGCACACACACACGCAAACACACATGCTTAAAGGCACACAAACACACACACATACATATACAAACACACACACATATATAAACACACATGGACGCGCGCACACAGAAACAACCACATAGACACAAACAAAACACACAAACACACACAAAGACAAAGACACAAACAAACACATACAAACACATATAAACACATTGACACACACAAAGACACACAAACACATAGACTCAAACACACACATACAAACAGATAGACATAAACAAACACACACAAACACATACAAACACATATAAACACATTGACACAAACTCACACAAACACATATAGACACAGCGACACACACAGCGACACACAAACACATAGACACAAACAAACACATACAAACAGATAGACATAAACAAACACACACAAACACATACAAACACATATAAACACATAGACACAAACAAACACATACAAACACATAGACACAAACAAACACATACAAACACATATAAACACATTGACACAAACACACACAAACACAGACACAAACAAACGCATACAAACACATAGACACAAACAAAGACATACAAACACATATAAACACATTGACACAAACACACACAAACACATAGACACAAACAAATACATACAAACACATAGACACAAACAAACACATACAAACACATATAAACACATAGACACAAACAAATACATACAAACACATAGACACAAACAAACACATACAAACACATATAAACACATTGACACAAACACACACAAACACATACAAACACATATAAACACATTGACACAAACACACACAAACACATATAAACACAGCGACACACAAACTCACACAAACATATAAACACTGACACAAACAAACACACACAAACACATAGACACAAACACACACAAACACATACAAACACATAGACACAAACTAACACACACACACACACACACACACACACATATATATATATATATATATATATAAACGCATATAAACACATAGACACGAACACAAGCACAAACACATATAAGCATATAGACAGAAACAATCACACATACAAACACATAGAAACGCATAGACACAAACACACACAAACACATACAAACGTAGACAGCTAACTTTACATTTGTATAGAAATGATATTTATATCAGTCTTAATTATTTGGTTTAGTTTGGTTTCTAGGTTTTCTTGGCCTAATAACTTTCGTCGGAATCTTAATCATATTTTCTGACAAAATGAAAATATGAAACAAGAAAAAAAACGTAGGTGGAGAGAAATGGATTGAAAGGGAAAAAAGTATACAAGTTGTTCATAGTTGAGAACAATAAAATTTTCTTAATTTAGAGAAAGGTTAAGAAAGGTTGTAAAAGGTTAATGTAGCTTTAATGAAGGCTCTTAAGGAATTGATATTTTATAATTACATTGCGTTTATTCAGTTCATTATGAAGATGTCTTTCTGAGACATAAATCTGGTAGGGTGTATACATATAAAAGAATATTCTTATTAGTTTTTATGTATATTTTTCAATCTTGATTGGTTAGTTTGGGTTATGGCATATAATCCATTGTAGGCTATTTAATGCCAAATCCATTTTTATATGCACATAAACAGTTCTATTTCAAACAATTCAGTTTAGAATAAGTATACTGTTTAAATATCTAAAACATTTCTATTTCAAGCTATTCAATTTAGTCAACAAAGGGAAATGATTCCAAGTATTGCTATGACCCACTAACAATTCAATTAAACATCAGTCATGTATTTACACACTGTTAAATGCAAAACAGTTCTATTTCAAACGATTCAGTTTAGCATATGTACACAGTTTAAATGTCAAAAATATTTCTATTTCAAGTTATTCAATTTAGTCAACAAAGTGAAATGGTTCCAAGTATTGCTATCTATCACAAACAATTCAATTAAACATCAGTCATTTATTTACAAAGTTAAATGTAAAACAGTTCTATTTCAAACAATTCAGTTAAGCATAAGAATGCAGTTTAAATGCCAAAACAGTTAATTTAAATTAATTCAGTTTAACATAAGTACACAGTTTAGTTCTATTTGACACGCCGATAGGACCCTATCAGGTGCTACCACTCCGAAACAGAGTGGACCTGTGAGCGATGAAAATAAAGAGGTACTCTGCATTCCCCAAAGCTCTTGCATTAATGGAGCCTCACCATTAGACTATTTAGTGTCATATACAGGACACTTATTGGGGGATGTCTTGACCCTCTGCAGAGAAGCAGTTGGTATATTTTACAGCCCAAGCCGACTGGGCCATTCAATCTTGAGGTTCGGCCTGTGTTTAGTTGAACTTTTAAAGGGCTTGATAAGATGAAAGGCAGAGATTATTCTGAGTTGTAGTAACATGACAAAAATGTAGTTCTTTGCTCACTACATTCCTGATTCTTCTGAGTAGAAAGACTGTTTTTTGGTGGGTAGTAATTTCATTACGATTCTGTGATATCAGTTTTCAAAGCAACAAAGCTCCTTCACAGACTAGTGAGAAATCTTCTGCCCAAGGGCAGATAATCGAATATTTAACACGTAACATTACCCAAAGAAAGAAAGAAAGAAAGATAAGAAAAAGAAAAAAGATGTTTGAATTTGTGAGATGATTGGATTTTTTCACGATGTTGCAACTTTTGCAGCTGCTCGGATTTCAATCGTGGAAACAAAGAGAGTGTTCAAGGAGGTTTGTGCATCCCACCCCATCAGCAGAACGTTAATCTCTTCTTCTGCACAGGTTTTCCCATTTTATTTACCTTTTTAGGGGAAACAGGAACCTCATCGTCAGTACTGACGAACCATCTCTAAAAGTGCACTCAGATTAGTGTCCGCATATTAATTTACTGACTACGACGGACACCTTAAGAAGGCCAAAGGTACAACAATCGAAACATTGTGATTATAACTAACAAGATGAAGACATTAGTTCAAGTACACCAATCAATAATAATAATAATAATAATACCGACTACAGCACCCCTGAGATATCAGGAATACTGTGAAGGGTCCTGGAGGGCAGATGAGATTTGTTGCCGCTTGAGTTTCAGTGAAAATCGCCAGTTACTACTCATGTGAAAAACTCGATGAGTAAAATACTAACAACTTTTGCTGAGGTTTGGCTACTTAGCTTAATGGCATGACAACCCTCGTGAGTTATTTAATGCCAAAGGTATCCTTTATAGAGGTATAGAAGTGATATTATTTAACCCATTGCTTGAAGGATAAAAGGGTTCATGCCTTTCTGTAGGGTATTAGTCTGAAAGTGAACGGAATAGCGCGACTGGAATTTGAACTCGATTACTTCGAGGCCGCAGTTCAACTCTTTAGCCATTACGTTAGCTTTTATTTAAAGAAGAAAGGTAATCTGTACTGTCAGCTTTTTACATCGAACTAGCTTCTCAAATCACATCAGACTGTAGTATAGTCACTGATGACTACTATGTTGGCGATGGCTGATCGTCTGATTGAAGAAGGAAAATAAAAAAAACATAGCTCGCTGCTGACTTTCTGAAGACGTAGAAGTATGCACAAAAGGACAACGGACACAGAGAGAATCGAGATACCCAGCCTCTTTTATTAGGGTTCACTGGTCACCAAACCCCTATTTCGTATGATTTCAGCAACTTTTGCTTGATTTCTATTTTCAGTCTGGGGTGCTAGATAAAGCGAATCTTGTTGGACCTTGCCTACCGAACTTTATCAATTCGTTACTGTTCCAGCTGCTGTTTTCTTTTTCTGTTTTTATTACTTATCTAATCGCTCCGTGCGACCACTCGCTTACAATGTCACAAAGCACTACTTTTTTATTTTCTGATCCATGATGCTTAACTGATGGTTATAGAGTTGTAAAACGACCAGCTGCTGTTTCAGTAAAAATGAATATGAAACACTAATTTCAGAGCACCTTTCATGTAACCAAATTTCATACGACTAATATCCTGCAGGTGCAACGGATACAGGCGTTTGGTTGAAAAGTGATTCTAGATGAAATAATCTGCAGGTTGCAGGTTCAATCCTGATTATAGGTAAATTACAACGAATACTAGACGGAAATTACACAAGAATGTTGAGAGCAGTATTGAACAAGTCCTGGCGACAACACCCCACGAGACACCAATTATACGGACACTTGCCCCCCATCACAAAAACTATACAAGTTAGACGAACCAGACACGCGGGACACTGCTGGAGAAGCAAGGAAGAGCTCATAAGTGATGTACTCCTATGGACCCCCACATATGGATGTGCAAAAGCAGGACGACCAGCACGAACTTACATACAGCAACTATGTGAGGACACAGGATGTAACCCTGAAGACCTGCCGGAGGCGATGAACGATAGGGAGAAGTGGCGAGAGAGGGTCAGGGATATCCGTGCTGGCGGCACGACATGATGATGAATGACTTACTATAGCTTAACATTTGTATCCGGTCATGGCTAAGGGAATTAGACCAATCTACACCGTGGATTAAATCAAGGGTTCAGTTCGAGGTTCTGTGTGGACTCCTGAGTTCGGCATGAAACACCTGAAGAAGGCCGAAGGGCATATCGACCGAAACGTTGTGAGTATAACACTGATGGTGAAGACAATAATCCGAATATTCTAAATGATAAAAACGACCAATTGTTCGTCGGGATCGGATTCAAAACAGCGAAAGGACGCATCAACATTAAACTCTTTTGAAATAGTTACAATACAAAATAAAGGCAAATTACTTTAAAAAAATTAAAAATCTCTTTATTTTATCCATCAGGACCAACTTATATTGAACGAGTCTATGCAATGTTGTGGTTAACGTATTAGACTGCGACATTGTAGTAAGCGAATTCGAACTATAATCGGACTACAACGTTCATTTTTGGACTGATATCCATGTAAAAAGTATGAAGCCCCTTATCCTTACCACTACTGTTCTTCTACAAGGACAGCTTTAGCATTAAATAAGCCACAAAGGTTGAAATGCCATTAAACAAAGAAACCAAAACCATCAAGAAGAAACGAACATGTCAGCAAGTAGACTTTGCTATTCAAAAAAAAAAAAAAAAAAAAAACCCGGAAAGAGGAAAACTAGAGAGATATCTGGACCTTGAGAGCGAGTTAAAAAAAGTCTAGGAAAAAGAAGATGACGGTAATACCAATCACGGTGGGAGTATTCGAAAGAATCTCTCAGAAACCAGAAGAGAAAATGGAAGAACTAGAAATTTGAGGAAGAATTAAAACTGTCCAGACCACAGGACTGCTGAGATGGTCAGAAATATTTGAAAGCGTCGCTTATGGCGTAACGGTTATCGTCCTAGGAAATGGACTTAGTGACCCGAGTTCAAATCCTGGAGAAGGCACTTTACATTTCACATGGCATTGTAAATAGGAGGGAAGAAGAGGTTCTTTAACCTTGGTATAGCAATTACGAGGAGGAAAACTCTGTATCCAGGTCCTCGTGGCTGAGGGGTTGGGTAAATACATACTTAAAGGGGTCCTGAAAATCTGAGGAGACCTGCTGTCCCTTGGTCTTGAGGGTAAAGCCACCTGTCAGAAAAACTCTTAAAGAGCAATATAATTACTTTAAGTAACTGTTCTTAATGCAAATAATCTGTACACCATTATATGTTTTGACAATTGACTCTGAATATCGTGAATAATTAATCAGATTTAGTTAAGTTGGTCTGATATGTTTGAGGAGAAGCGGCAAAATTTGAAAAGTAAAATCACAAAAAAGTAGACGAGTGAAAATGCGTAAATGCAGGTGTGTAATAGTTTTATTCAAAACATTTGGGAGCAGACACTTTTCGCAATCAGGAATTTGTCGGATTCAGAAAAGGTAGTACAATCACTGTCTAAAGGGGAGATGATTAAGCCAGTTTTTAACCATAGGGAAATCTGCAGCCATTTAAACATTTCCAGTTTGGCAAGAGTAAAATACAAATGAAATACCCATGAGCAGTAAAGAAACGTCTGATTTGCTGGAAGACTAAGACATAATTGAGTCGGTTAAACGCCAAAGCTGCATCAAAACAACAACAACAACAACAACAATAATAAAAAGTTCCCAAGGAATATAATAATAATAATAATGATAAGGAGCCCTTGGAACAGTTTCCAGGAATTTGGAAAATAGAGAGTTAAACTGGAGATCAGAGTAAGAACTGAAATCGTCAAGACTGCACTGCTAAAATCTGCTAAGATACTGAGTAGAGTTCTGGAGATCCAAGAGGTCTTGCTGTCACTCAGGCTCCAGTGAAGAACTATCAGTTAGCTGTAGTGTGAAAAACTCACGCCTGTGAACAACAAAGTGAAAATGAAAAAAGTGAAAAAACTGACAAATACTTGGATCTTAACAGAGAGCAGAGAAAAGCTGTGGAACAGGAATGTGACGGTGATACCAATTGCAGTTGGTGCACTTGTAACCGTCACCAAGAACCTGAAAAAGAGTTTTGGTTGGTTTGGTTTGGTTGGTTTTTATAGCATATGAACTATTGTAGGTTATTTAATGCGAAATCCTGTTTATATATATATATATACAATCAAATGTTTCCAAGTACTTCTAATAATTCACTTTTGGCCCACACTTAAAGAGTTTCAAGTATTTCTATTCAATATCAATAATTCTAGTCAACATTACTCATTCGTTTGCTCACAGTCAAATGGTTTCAAGTATTGCCATGTATTGCTAGTAATTAAATTATACAGTCAGTTGTTTACACAAAGTTAATTGGTCGATCAGTTCTATTTCAAACAACTCAATTTGCATAAGTCATTTATTTGCTCATAGTTTAAAATGTCAAACAGGTCTTATTGACTCATAGATAGAACCCTATCAGGCACTGCTACTTCGGGCCAGAGTGGACCTGGGAGCGATGGTAATGAAAGGCTACTCCGCATTCCTCTAAGCACTAGCATTACTGAAGCCTCACCAGCAAATTGTTTAATGGCATATCCAGAACAATCGTTGGGGGAGTCTTACCCCTCTACAGAGAAACAGTTGGTGTATTCTACTCCCCCGGCCGACTGGGATAAAAGGAATTAGAGGAATTGGAGATGAGAGAAAGAATCAAAACAGAGACCACAGTACTTTTAAGATATGCAAGAATACTGAGAAGAGTCCTGGAGATTTGAGGAGACGTAGTGTCATTCAGACTTCAGTGAAAGATCACTTTTTAAAATTGGTGGGAAAAACTCACAATGGGAAAATCTCATAGGAGAAACTGAATCAGAATAAAAATTACGTCATAAGAACCAAATATGTTAAAGTAAAACGTGATGACACGTAACCGAATAGAGTATATGGAGACAGAAATGAATTAGTTAATAATATAATAAACGAACGCAGCAAACTGGCACAAAAAGAAATACAAGACTAGGTATGACTGGGTGAAAGAGGTGATCCACTCGTAATTGTGCAAATGATTAAAATTTGACTATATTAACAAATAGTATATACATGAATATTTATCTCTAATATCTATTTATGCATGTTTTAGAATTAAGAAACAGATTCGAGACATTACAAGAGAAGACAGAAAAAGGTACCCCAAATGACGAATATGAGAATTTCGTCAATGCGCACCTAAAGGCGGCAGAGAAGTGTATTCCAACAAAACCTAGAACTAAACATAGAGTCCCATCGGAAACGTTAGCGGTTAGAGAAAAACGTGCACACGTGAAAACTGCCTCCAAAAGCTATAGGAAGAACCCAACAAACACAAATGCCATAAAACTAAAAAAGGCACAAGATCAATTAGCAGGCACATATCTGAAAGAACAGACAGAATACATACAAAATCAAATAGATAAGATTAGAGACTCAGTGGAAGATAGGCAATCTAGAATGGCCTGGCAAACAATAAACGAAGTGAGTAGAAGGAAGAGCACAACCAAAGCAAAATTAACAGCTGGAAACCAACAAGAAAGAATAAAACTATGGAAACAACATTTCGAAAATCTATTGGGAACCCACCGAAAGTAACGCACGAACCAATCACCACAATTATTAGTAAGCAATTGGACATTAAACTAGGACTGTTCACGCAAGAAGAACTCGACTCCGTTCTTAAAAAACTTAAAAATAGGTAAGCTGCAGGGTTTGACGAGATTCCACCAGAGGAAGACCAGACAATTTGACGACATACTGCTCCGACACTGTAACGCTGTCGATAATCAAAATCTGATAGATAGATGGATGAAGGGATGCATCCTCCCTTTCCCTAAAAAGGGCGACCTCGGATTAGCCAAGAATTACCGAGGTATAACACTTACTTCAATTGCAGCCAAAATTTACAATGCCCTACTACGAAACCGCATAGAACCCAAAATTGACAACATCCTTAGGAAAAACCAAAATGGCTTCCGAAGAAATAGATCCACGACCTCACAAATATTGACCATCCGTAGAATCCTTGAAGGCGTACAGGCAAAAAACCTACAAGCGACATTACTTTTTGTCGACTTTACCAAGGCCTTCGATTCCATTCACAGAGGGAAGTTGGAACAAATCCTACTAGCATACGGTCTGCCAAAAGAAACCGTAGCAGCAATAATGATTCTCTATAGAAACACCAAAGTGAAAGTACGTTCACCAAATGGAGACACAGAATACTTCGACACTGTAGCAGGAGTACTACAAGGGGACACACTAGCCCCATACCTCTTTATCATATGTCTAGACTACGTGCTTAGAACGTCGATCGATAAAATCAGAGAGAACGGCTTCGACGGAACCTCTTTGAAACTGGTTGATAAATTCACCTACCTAGGAAGCAGTGTCTCATCAACTGAAAAAGACATCGACACACGGCTAACGAAAGCATGGACAGCTATCGATAAGCTATCGTTCATATGGAAATCAGACCTGACCGATAAAATGAAACGCAGTTTCTTCCAAGCAGCGGTCGTGTCGATACTGCTGTATGGATGCACCACCTGGACGCTAACAAAACGGCTCGAAAAGAAGCTAGACGGCAACTACAAAAGGATGTTGCGAGCAATATTAAACAAGTCCTGGCGGCAGCACCCCACAAAGCACCAACTATACGGCCACCTGCCTCCCATCACGAAAATTATCCAAGTTAGACGAACCATGCACGCAGGACACTGCTGGATGAGCAGAGACGAGCTCATAAGTGATGTACTCTTATGGACCCCCTGCAAAAGCAGGACGACCAGCTCGAACATACCTACAGCAGCTATGTGAAGATATGGGATGCAGTCCAGAAGACCTACCGGAGGCGATGAACGATAGGGAAAAGTGGCGAGAGAGGGTCAGGTATATCCGTGCGGGCGGCACGACATGATGATGATAATATGCATAAACCAGAATCTATGCAAAAATGAGACCCATTAATTTCTCTGGAATTTGGAAATACAAAGGAATCGCACAATCCTGTCCAGAATATCAGATCTTGTTTGAAATGAAAGAAAGAGAGAGAGAGGGGGGAGGAGAGACTATCATTTATTGATTTTGTTGTTCCAGCGAACCACAAAGTGAAAATTGACGAAAGCGGAAAGATAGACAAATACTTGGATTTTGTCAGGGAGCTGTGAAAGCTACAGAATATGAAGGGGATGGTGATACCAATTGTGGTTTGAGCACTTGGAATGGTCTCCAAGAGCTTGGAAAGAAGACTGCGGGCATTTGAGAGAGAAGAGAGACCATTCAGACTACAGCACTGTTAAGGTCGGCTAGAATACTCAGAAGAGACCGAGAGAACTTTGGATACTTGCTGTCACTCGGCCCCCAGTGAAAAACTACCAGTTAAAACAGGTGTGAAAAACTCGCAAGAAGTAAAATGATAACTGATGGAGAGGCTTTTGTAATGCTGGAGCTTTGGGGAATGCGGAGTACCTTCATTGCCATCGCTCCCAAGTCCACTCTGGCCCGGAGTGGTAGCACCTAATTGGGTCTTATCAATGGGTCAGATATAACTAAACCGTGTAATTACGCTAAACTGAATTGTTTGAAATTAACTGTTTTTACATTTAACTGTGTGTAAACAAAAAACTGTGCTTAAGCTAAACTAACTTGGTTGAAATAGAACCTTTTGATCATTTAACTAAGTAAACAAATGACTGTTTAATTGAATTGTTAGTGATACATTGCTGATACTTGGAACCAATTAATTTTGTTAACATGCTATATTGAACTGTTTAAAAAAGAACTGTTTTTACATATAACGGTGTGTAAACAAAAACTATTTAAACCAATGACTGTGTATATACAAAATACTATGGAAAACAACATTTCGAAAACATGCTAAACTGATTAGTTTGAAATTTTGTGAAACCATTTTTGTCCAAGCAAAAAAAGAAAAGGTAGGTTAAGAAATTTGTCTTCCAAATATGTTTAGAATCATATATTTAATATACGTATAAAATGATTTGGCATTAAATGGCCAACATTGTTCGATATGCCATAAAACCTAACCAAAACAAATCATATATATTCAATATATATGTATAAAAGGATTTGGGATTAAATGACCTACAATGGTTGGTATGTCATAAAACCGATCCAAAACAAATAATATATATATATATATATATATATATATATATATATATATATATATATATATATATATATATAATGATTTTGTATTAAATGACCTACAATGGTCGATATGCCATAAAACTAAACCAAAGCAAATCATATATATATATATATATATATATATATATATATATATATAATGATTTGGCATTAAATGACCTACAATAATCGATATGCCATAAAACCTAACCAAAACAAATCATATATTTAATATATATATATATATATATATATATATATATATATATATATATATATATATAAAATAATTTTGTATTAAATGACCTACAATGGTCGATATACCATAAAACATGACCAAAACAAATCATATATATTTAATATATATGTATAAACTGATTTGACACATTAAATGACCTACAATGGTCGATATGTCATAATACCAAACCAAAACAAATCATATATTTGGTATATATATATATATATAAAATGATTTTGTATTAAATGTCCTACAATAATCGATATGCCATAAAACCAAACCAAAACAAATCATATATATTTAATATATATGTATAAACTGATTTGGCATTAAATGACCTACAATGGTCGATATGCCATAAAACTAAACTAAAACAAACCAAACATAATGAAAAAAAAAAAAGGGAAAAATAGAAACAAAAGAAAGAGAATCAAGAAAGCAGAACATTTGGAGAAAAATAAAACGACAAATAGCAAAATATATTAGAAGCAGATATGATCAAGCAAAAGGAAATTAAAAAAGGAATACCTCAGAAGAGCAATAAAATTAAAAAGAAATAATTGTTATATACAAGCGTGTGGTTGCAAGAAAAATAAGACTGATAAGAAGATTTAGTTTATTTCGTTTATTGAATAAATAAAATAAGCAAGCGTATGGAATATCTAGCCGGCTGACGAGCGGTTATTTGGTAGGAGGCTAGGGATTGCTTTGATTTGGTCTGATGTTGTTGTCGGGTGACGCTCAGTGACGGCCGAGAGATTCAACTGCTCGTGTGACCTCCGCTTGCCCATATTTATATATTATATATTATATATATTCAAACACCAGTTCCAGAAAACACTATTTGTGGAAAAAAAAAAAAGATTGGTTGAAAAGTAGACCTTTTTTTTATAATTGAGAATTTTCTGAGGATTTTGAATAGGGTATGCGTGGAGTCTGCGCAGAAGCCATGATTTTCTCAGTTTGACACTGGCCATGGTTAGGTCAACATCCGGTAGATGTTATTTTCTTCAGCAATATTAATGTCTGTCAGTCTGTGTTTTGTGTGTTTTAATAGATGTCTGAAGAGTTAAGTGGTTGAATCAGAAGAGATTTGATATATTTTACTATAACAAGGCTTCCCAGATCTTGTTCTGATTTATTATGTATGTATGAGTAAATGTGTGTATGAGGGATCTACTGCATGATAAAATCTTTAAAACGTGCGGGGATTTGTCGCCGTGTCAGTCTTGTAGGCATTCGTTTTGTTTGGTTTTGTAGTGGTTGTGAAACTATATTGTTCGATATGGTGAAGACGAGGGATTCTGACTGTTTTGGTGAGTGATATACAGTGGGGATAGTGGTATGGGAGATAGGTGTGCTGGTCACGATTTAAGACGACGAATATGTGCCCGGGGGATACAGGCTGTGTCACCATTTTTGTTCTGTACCTGACTCATCACGTCATTTGTTTTAATGACTTTAAAGTCTCCTATCCAGGGTAGGTTTGATGATTGGGCTATGGTTAAGTGTGGCCGATGAAGTAAAACCTTATCGCCGACTCGTATTGGGTCCTTGTAGATGGAACAGTTTAGGCTAGCTCCAAGTTTGTGATCGGCTTCGTCGTTAACAAGGGCGTCGCAGTGGTGAACTTGCCATAGTCGATCATTTATTTGCATACGATAAGCTCCCGGATCATCGCTTGCAGGCTCCTTTGAGAGTAGTTTGGGCAAACCAATGTTGGGGTGGCGACCAGTAATTGTGTAGTGTGGGGATACACCAGGAGCGCTGTTGATCGTGGCATTCATGGATGAAGTGACGGATTCAAGTATGTCTGTCCATTCACAGTTCCTATCCTCACATAGCATGCAGAGGGTGTTCTTCATCGTGCGATGTTGCAGCTCGATGTTTCCAGAGCTTTATGCCCGCCAGGGCCAGTGAAGTTCCTGTGTTATGGACATTTGGGCACAGAATTGTTTATAGACTTCACCGTTAAAATGAGCGCCACGATCAGAGGATATTATGTATGGTATTTCTCAGTGGCGAAGAAAGTCTTGGTACAGACCGCGGGCAGCATCGATTGCTCGATCTCTTGCGCATGGTGTGGCCGTGAAGTGCCGATTGATGCTGTCTAGAATGGTAAGGATGTAGCGCTTTCCTTTGGAGTTAGGCATTGTGACGAAGTCTATAAAGATGCGCTCGAATGGTCTCCTGCCTCGCTTGCTGTGACCAATTGGCCAACGCGTGCACTTTCCGTAGTTGCCTTAACATTTTGCACATGTATCACAGGAATCGACGTAGGATTTTATGTCATGATTTTTGAATTCCCACCAGTAGTTGGATAGGAGTTCACGTATACGTGTAACACTTGAGTGGTTAGTGCCCTCATGTGCTTGGTGAAGGTATCTGGTGCGGAACTTGTATGGCACGACTAATTTAGGAGAGTTATTACTGTCCCAAATCATAAGGACGGAAGTGCCTGGTTCCAGAAAAAAACTGGTTTAAGGGTTTTCTTAAAAGTACTGCTCGGTGGTCATCAGGCACAACATCGATTTCATCGAGCGAGTCGGATGATTCGAGAGGCTCTAATGATCTTCGAGAAGGTATCGTCTTTCATCTGCTCGGCTGCGATATCAAGGAGGTTGCAAACCCTTTCAGTGGAGATGATGGAGGCTGAGTGGTATGCGAACAATGCGTTCGTGATTCGCTTGTGGTAGCGGGTGTTCTGTGGTGTATGAGTTCTGGGGATAAGCTGCAAACTGTCGACCTCACCGATACACCACGAAGGGACATAAATGTGAAGGTCGGAGCCTTTTAACTTGAATGTTTTGCCTGCCGGGGTTGGGTCGCTGCACGTTTTCACCTTCTTGTGTTCGCAACCTCTGCTAAGCATGTCAGCCCAAACATTCGATTCGCCCTCCACGAACTCTAGGAATAATTTGTAGCATGAGATTTCTTCCTGGCACCGGCTTATTTTGGCATTATTGAACTCGCGTTGATCCAGATAAGTTAACGATCTGTGGTCGGTAAAGATGACGAAAGGGCGGTTACGTAGGAAGTAATCGAATTTCAATATTGCCCATTTTATAGCGTATGCCTCTCGTTCTATTGTGGACCAGTTTTGTTCCGTGGGGTTAAATGAACGCGAGGCGACTGCTATTGAATTTTTCTTTCCGCTGTCGGCTTCCTGCATCAAGATAGCTCCACAAACCACATCCCTAGCATCAGGGGTGAGTGTGAACAGCCGCGAAAAATCCTGAAACTAGATGACAGGTGATGAAGAGAGTAGCTTCTTGATTTTTTGGAAAGCCTTGTCGGCCCTTTCAGTCCAAGCGAACGGCTTGTTGATTTTGTTAAGTTGGTGTATGGCTCTCAAATGACTTGAGAACATATCGTACCTGATCTGTTCGTGTAGACGAGTCTCTAGGAATTGTTTGATCAACACTAAACAGCCAATGAGACTTTGTAGTTCTTTCTTTGATTTTGGGGGCTTCATTTCTCTGATGGCACGGACGTATTCAGAATCGGACTTGAATCCCTTGCTGTTTACTATGCACCCGAGGAACTTCGCCTCTGATGTAAGGAAGGTACATTTGTCCAGGTTCAGCTTAAGTCTGAATTTGTTCGGGAGCGAGTATGTATTTATTGTTGGACGATATGCTGTCACGAGATGTAACAGTGGCAAGGGGTTCCACTATGCAACGTGAAAAGATCTGTCCAACTGAAGTAAGAACGATGCTAGGCGTGTGTACTGGTAGCATTGGTCTCTCCACGTAACCGTTGTTTTGTGGCGATCTCGCTCGTCGATTTCGATTTGCCAGGAGCCGCCGCAGAGATCAAGGGATGCGAAATATTTGTTGCCTTCGCCAATCCTATTGAACAAGTTGTCGATCCGAAGCATTGGGTATGGGTCGAGATTGACAAGGACCTTGTTGAGATTCTTTTGAAATTATCGACCTCGCGGACCGTTTTTCTTGCGTACAGCGAATAACGGGCTATTGAAGCCTCTGGGGTTGGTGCAACTTTCAATGATACCTTCAGTAGCCACGTGTTTATTTCGGCATCGATGTCTGCTTCCAAGGCCTAGGCAACTGGGTGTTGTTTTTATGCGCGAGATTGAATGGTAGTGGGTATACGGACAGCTCGGATGAATGTACCTTTGATGCCATTTTCGGTTCCGATAATGTCGGTGTAACGAATGAGTAGGTCTGCTGTGGCTTCCAATTCATCACGGTTTGGGTGATTTGGTAGCAATAGACCCACACTTCGTTTCAGCCAGTTCAATTTTTGATCCAGGGTCTAGTTGTTGGACTGTGGTCTGATGTTGGGCTGGTTATTGTTGTGGATAGTTAGGGCCCCATATGCAGAACCGTGAGGTCATGTCGAGGCTGGAATTATTGGGGCTGTGTGTACCGTGTAACCTGATGTGAGTGTGCGTCTGAATTCAACTGTTGTGTTTTGGCTGTCAATTACGTAGGGACCTAGTGTGTTGTAGGCGAGAATGTTTTGTCCGATCAGGATCGGTGTGTCTTGGATTGTCACCAGAACATTGATATCTTCAAAAGTGGGCGAGTCATGATTTCCGATGTTGATGTTACAGTGTAGCTCACCGAGAGCAGTGATGCTTCCATTAATTCTTTTTATATGGACATCAGAATGGGTCACGTATTTCTTGGCTTCTTTCGACCGTCGGGAGATTGGTACGATGCATGTGGAGCATCCAGTCTAACATTGCTTCATCAAAAAATGTAATTCTTTTGACGGTAAAGGTGGCCTTAACGAGTGGTGATCAGTGCAAGGAGGGTTTCTGAAGGTTGAATATGTGATGGCTAGGATAGAAGAACGTAGGATGAACCATCACATTTCGTCTTGTTCGCACCGAAAATCCTTTTCCTCGATGTCTGTGGATGGTATATCCTCATCCGCTGCTCCGACATGGGCCTGAGCCTGAGTAGGAGGTGGGTGGCCCATAGTATAGTTCCTGACAGGTTCTGTGTCGTGGTTGTGCATTCTGTGTGTCTGATAATAATCACGGCCGTGTTTGCTGGAGTTGGACTGTTGAGAGTGCGTTGGTCGGTTATTTGATCTTGGTGGTTGCTTTGGTTCCGTTTGTCTATTTATTCGACTCGATTGCTGAGGTCTACGTGCATAATATGCAGTGTCATGTGAGATCGTGCAGTTCATTTTCAAACCTCGATCAACATATTGTTGGGCTTCGCAGACTATGCCAATCGCTGTATAGTGGCTGTCCATTGTCTTGAGGTGAGGGTATATGTTTGGGTTCCAATCTTTGACTTCCTCGCTCATCAGCATTGCGCCCATGATTGAGAAAACCATATCGACAGTCAAGTCGACTTTGTTGTCCTTCTTATATTTATTTTTTATGTGGACAGCGGCCTCTCTGATGGGGTTTTTGAGTCGGCCAGCGGAGTCCGTTAACTTTTCGCCATTCCACCGTTGTAAGTCCCAAGCTCGACCTAGGTGCTAAAAGTTTGTCATCTGGTTGCCGTGGGTTCCTATGATATAGGTCTTCAGTTTTTCGAAAGTGTATGTGTCTTGTTTGGAATCCACCATCTGCCGAAATATGCCTTGGTCGAGCAAGTCATGGGCAGCCTTGACAAATTCTTCTTCCAAGCTGGGATAAGTGGCAAGTTCTTGTATGACGTGGATCATATAGGTCTTATTTAAGGCGGGGATTAACTGATTGACGTCAATTCCAGGGTAGAATGTTTTTTTGTTTCATTGCGTCTCGCAGTGACTGTTGTCACTTTGCCAGATCGCAGTTGTGGGCGCTTTTTTGAGATATGGACGGAGTCGTTATAGAGGCAGAAATCAGGGCGGTCACCATGTTGTCTAAGTCAGCTTCTGTTTCTTTTATTTTCTCCTCGGATGGATGTGTCTGACCTGTTGTCATGTTGAGAAGTATTGCTTTTTGATCTCTGATGAGGGTGAAAAGTTCAGAGCGGGTGAAGTTTGAATAGTTCACATTTCTCTTGCTGTCCGCTTCTGACACCAGTGTTATATACAAACGTGTGGTTGCAAGAAAAATAAGACTGACAAGAAGATTTAGTTTATTTCGTTTATTGAATAAATAAATTAAACAAGCGAAGGAATATCTAGCCGGCTGACGAGCGGTTATTTATTCGGCGGCTAGCGGTTGCTTTGATCCGGGTGACGCTCTCAATGACAGCTGAGGATTCAACTGCTCGTGTGACCTCCGCTTGCCCATATTTATATATTCCCAACTTCAAACACCAGCTTCAGAAAAAACAGTAGAAAAAAAACTATTGGTTGAAAAGTAGACCTTTTTTTTTATAAATGAGAATTTTCTGAGGATTTTGAATTGGGTATGCGTGGAGCCTATGCACAGAAGCCATGATTTTCTCAGTTTAACACTGGCTTTTGCTGGATCAACATCCGGTAGATGTTATTTTCTTCAGCAATATGAATGCCTGTCGGTCTGTGTTTGTGTTTTAGTAGTTAGGTGTGTAAAGAGTTAAGTGTGTGAATCAGAAGAGATTTGATGTATTTTACTATAATATAATCAAGCGAAATAATCAAGCAAAAGGAAATTTAAAAAGTGAGAAAAAAATACCCCAGAAGAGTTAGAAAACTTCACTTCTACGCGCCCTCCTTCTATTCTTACGGTTCTTGTAAGTGTTGGGTCAGCTTTCGTGCTGACTGTAATCATTATATGTCAGGGGGTGTGATTTTTCAATTGATTAGGTCTAAAGTAAATGGGAAAAGTCTATTTTTCTCTTAAAAAATTTACTTCTGTGTTATTGGTCATAAGGCTATATTTTTGGGCTAATACGTTTAAGTGATTTACAGTAGAGTCTCAAATCTTGAAAAATTAGTAACTTTTAACATTTTTGGTTCATTTTTGTTTATCTTGTACAAATACATGTAAAATTTGATTCAGACGTTGTTGTATTCGGATTTTAGATAAATGGAAATCTTTGGTTGGTTTGGTTGTGCTTTATAGCATATCAACTTTTGTTCGTGATTCAACGCCCGATCCTCTTTACACACATACACAAACACACGCATATATATATATATATATATATATATATATATATATATATATATATATATATAATTAGCCTAGTGGGTAGAGTGTTCGCCAATGGGCCGGGAGACCGAGGTTCAATCATACCAAAGACTTAAAAAATGATACTTGATACCTCCCTGCTTAACACTTAGCATTATAAGGTGCATATCAAGGGTAAAGTGGAGCAATCCAGTTGAAAGAGTAGCGCTTTCCCCTACACCTCGGTGTAGTAGCTATTGAAAAAAGAGCCTTCAGGTCGCCCTCGACTACAGTTGCCAACTTTACTTACTTATATGATTTGTAAACGAATAGTTTGTAGGTAACATTTTAAGTGAGCCAGAGCTCATTTCTTTGCACACAGTTAAAGGGAGCCAAGTATTGATATTTGACACTAATAACTTTACTTAATAGAAATCGTTTGTTTGCGCACAGTTGAATTATTAGGTTGATTTCTTAATTAAGAAATAAGGTATATTAAACTGGAACAAAATTCTGTTACATTGTGTTATGCGATTACTTGCTTACAATGTTCTAAAGGCAGAACTTTTTATTTTCTGATCGATTATACTTACTTTAAGGTTGTAACAACATATCAGCTAGGTTTAGAATATGCATACTGTAACCTTAACAGAGGGATAAAACAACCCGACCAAAATTTGTGGACCGTGTGAAAAAAAGAAAAAAACCCTTAAGAAACAACTACACAAAGAATGTAAAAATAAACATACAATGAACGAGGTTCTTTGACCTCTTAGTATGAAATAACCCTAGACAGGTTGACATGTCGTTAAAGTCAATCAATCAATGAATCAGTTCAATTTATCCATCTACTTGTTGTCAATTATACATTTTCCGAATAGGATGTAGGTTGTTTTCGAACTTCATCACTGTATCCTTAAGTGGCCGGATTTTTTTTTTAGATAAAGGGTGTTATTCTATTTTAGAATAATTTACTTGACAACAGACTACACAACTCTATTCGAGAAGCTTACACTGAAATAAAACTCATGTAACCGGTGACTAATCAAATTTTTAAAGCGATTTCCGATGTTCGACAACTCTCTATGTTGCTCGTGCTGCTCTTAACAAAAATGGCGGCTAAATTTTAATTGACGTCACTTCCGTGTTGTTGCAAGTGCTGCTTTTAACGAACATGGTAGCAAAGTTTTGATTGACGTCACTTCCATGTTGTCGTTGAAAAGAAGAAAACTTCATACAAATGCTTCCTTGATTTCCCTAGAGATTCTTGCAGATTAAGGCGATGAACGGCTGGAATTTTATTAGGGTCTTTACTTTTATGATGTCAAAGACGATAGTATATTACATTTTACACCAATCAAATGTGGTGGCTTTCACATTAGGGAAAGTGAATCTTATCTACAATACAGCACTTTCCTTAGTATTTGAGATAATCTTTAGTTATGCTGTCGTTTGGACACTTTAGATTCATCTGAGGATTTCCAATTCTTCGAATGTGCTAGCAACTTCGAGATTATTCCAATGACATCAATAATGAAGATATTTCTTCCGTTTTCTCGTTTTACCAATTTTCATTTTAATCTATGATCGTCATCCAATTGTTGGTAGATTCTGTCAAGTTTACAATTATTATATCTGGTTTAGCGCCGTAATTATCATTATTATCATTTACTCAGTGAGATTTTTTCACATCAGTGTTAGTTGAAGGTGTTTCACTGGAGTTTGAGTGACAGCAAGTCTCCAGGACTCTTCTCAGTATTCTGGCCGATCTCAATAATGCAGTAGTTTGGATAGTCTTCACTCATCCTCTTATTTCCAAGTCCTCTAGTACCTTTAATAAATCTTTGGTGACTGTACCAAAAGCACCAATCACGATTGGTATAATTGTCACTTTCATGTTCTATAGTTTTTTCAACTCCCTATCAAGGTCCAGGTTTTTATCCTTCTTTTCAATTTCTATCAGTTTTATTCTGTGGTCAGCCAGGACAGCAAAATCCTCAATTTTGCAAGTTCTCTTTTTTTTTTGTTGTTGATTGTTATAAGGTCTGGCCTTCTGGCCGAGATTAGGTGATCCGTTTGTATGTCAAAGTCCCATAGGGGTTTATGCGTGTCATTCTTTAGGACAGATGCTGGGTTTTGTATATACCAATTGTTGGTATGGTCAAATTTCAATTTCTTGCACAACTCCCAGTGGATCACCTTTCCCAGCCAGTTGTGTCTAGATTAATACTCCTTCTGTGCTAATTTGCTGCATTCGCTTATTATATGATTGATCATGTCGTCTCTTATTATTATTATTATTATTATTATTATTTTACTCTTTTGAGAGTTTTTCACATCAGTGTTAGCTGATGGTTTCTCACAGGAGACTGTGTGACAGCAATTCTCCCTAAGTTCCTGGGACCCCTCTCAGTATTCTGACCGATCTTAATAATGCTGTAGTTTGGATGGTCTCCACTCGTCCTCTTATTTCTATGTCCTCTAGACCCTTTTTCACTCCATTGGTGACTGTACCGAGCGCCCCAACTACAAAAGGGAAAACCGTCACGTTCATGTTCCCTAGTTTTTTTTCAATTCTCTTGCAAGGTCTTGGTACTTATACTCTTTCTTTTAGCTTTCTTTCAGTTTTACCCTGTGATCCGTCAGAAAGGCAAAGTCCTCTATTCGTTAGATTCTCTTTTTTTTGTTGACGATTAGAAGGTCTAGTCGTCTGACCGAGATTTGGTGATTCGTTTGTATCTCAAAATACCAACGGATTTTGTGCGTCTCATTTTCTAGGACGGATTCAGGGTTATATATATACCGTTTGTTCGTATGGTAAAATTTCAACTTCTTGCATAGTTCCTAGTAGATCACCTTCCCCACCCAGTCGTGTCTAGTCTTATACTATCTTTAGATAATTTACTGCATTCACTTTTTATGTGGTTTAACATTTCGTCTCAATTACTATATAATCTACATCGGCTATTTTGTTGCGTCTTGTCAATTTTTGCTTTGACGTAGTCCTTATGGCGTTGTTTTGTATTGTTATCAGAAGAGATTCCGTTCCTTTCTTAAGGTTTCCCATGTCCGAATATTTTCGTGTGAGATTTCGCTTGTTTGTCGCTTGAAATGTCTATACAGTCGTTTTTTCTTCCCATTTTTGTATTCTGGTTATTTTTATTCTGTTGATGCTTGTGTTGTCTGTATGGTTTCTGATGACTGCAATTAATCTTTCTCCGCGTTTGTTAATGTTATATTTGGGTCGTTGTATACATGCATCAACGCTATCTTAATTGCAGGGAAGTTGTCTTCCTCCTTCTTTTCTTGACACATACAGTCTGTCTTTCTCGTCACTGGGATTTTAGGCCTTACGCATCGTCATGAATTTTCTTATTCTCTGGTCTATTTATTGAAATTCTTCTCTAGTCCACTTTAAGAATGGTCCCGAGTATTCTTCGAGGGGAGACAGCCCAGGTATTTATCCCTTTGATGAGATTTCTGTTATATAGTTTGGTTTGAATATTTCACTTCTTATGAGTTTTTATCACGAGGTAACGCTGGTGGAACTTTATTAGAGTCTTAGTGACAACAAGACTCCTCAAGTCTCCCTGACTCTTCTCAGTATTTTTGATGTTCTCAAAAGATCTGTGATTTGGAAGCTTTCGATCTTTCTTCTGATCTCCAATTCATATCGTCTACTTTCCATGCATTTGGGAATTAGTATCACCGTCACTTTCATTTTCCACCGTTTTAGCTCTCTAGCAAGGTCTGGGTTGTCATCCTTCTTTTTGTTTGTTTTCATTTTCACTCAGTGGTTTGCTGAATCAGCACTATCTACTAAATCCCACGTTTTTTTTAATTTCTTATTTTTTTAGAATTTTATTTTACTCTTTTAAGAGTTTTCACTCCAACATTAGCTTATGGTTTCTTACTGGAATTTTAGTGACAGCAAGTCTCCTCAAGTCTCCAGGACTCGTCTCAGCATTCTGACCGAATTCAACAATGCTGTAGTTTGGATAGTCTCTATTTGTCATCTTATTTCCAAGTCCTCGAGTCTTGGTACCTATTCTTTGGTGTCTGTGCCAAGTACAACAATTACAATTGGTATCACCGTCATTTTCATGTTCCATAGTTTTTCCAATTCTCTAGCAAAGTCCAGATACTCATCTTTCTTTTCCTTTTCTTTTAATCTTACTCTGTGGTCAGCCGGGACAGTACAGTTTACAATTTGGCTAGTTCTCTTTTTCTGTTGATTATCTCTAGGTCTGGTCGTCTGGCCGAGATTAGGTGATCCGTCAGTATCTCGGAATACCAGAGAAGTTTGTGCGTTGAGCATATACCATTTGTTCGTATGGTTTACGAGCTTTTTTTTTTTTTACTCGAACATCTCACTGAATTTCCTTAGTTCTTCAGTACTTTTCTGAATATTCCAGCCGATCTTAATCATACAGCAGTCTGGATAGTCTCGCTTCTTCTGATTTCAAATTCCTCTAGTATTTTTCTCAGCCCTTTTGGACCATTCCAAGTGCACTGACTACAATTGGCGTCAACATCACCGTTATCCCTTTTTTTTTAGTTCTTTGACAAGATCCAAATATTTATCTTTTCACATTCCTTTATTTTTACACCGTGGTCCACCAGAACGGTGAAATCGACTAGACGGCAAGTTCTTTTTCTTTTTTCTTTTTTTTTTTTTTTGTTAACACTAGGACTGGTCTTCTGGTCGGCTTTGTGTGATCTGTTGGTATCACAAAATCTCAGAGAATTTTATGCATCTCATTCTCGAAGACGGATTCTGCTTTGTGCACATATCATTTATGGTCAAATTTTTATCTCTTGGACAATTCCCAGTGGATCACCTTTCACGCTCAGTCGTATCTACTTTTTTTTTTTTACTCCTTTTGTGCTAGTTTGTTGTATTCTTTTATTATTTGGTTAATTGTTTCATCTCTGTTTCATGTACTGGCTATTATGCTGTGTATTATCAGTTTTAATATAATTCGATCTTATGGCGTTGTTTCGTGATGCTGTTAAAAGATGTTCAGTTTCTCGCCAGAGATTTCTTCTTCTCTGCCATGTCCAGATCATCTTGCGAGCAATCTCGCCAATTTGTCGCTTGGAATATCCATACAGTTGTTTTTCTTCCTATTTTTTGTTTTCAAGATTTTGTAATTTGCTGTGTCCTTTTGTTGACATTGCAGTTACTGACTGCAGTAATTAGTCTTTCTTTTGTGTTTTTGTGTATTCTTCTATTCCCTGAAATGCTGTATCCACCTACTGCTCAATGCTAGCCTGTTCTCTTCCTCCTTTTTTCTTGTCACAAAGCATTTGACTATGTCATCTCTTTGTCTAATGGCATATCAACTTTCGTGGGTTATTTAATACCATATCCATCTTTACTGAAGAACTCTAGGGGCATTATTTAACCCATAGATAAGGGATTCAATACTTTTCCTAAGGGTATTAGTCCGAAAGTTAACGTAATAGCATGACAGGAGATCGAACTCACTTACTACGATGTTGAAGTCCAGCAGGTTAGCCACTACGTTACAGGGACTCTTTCCAACTGTATTGAGCAAGGGTAGCTTTGGCATATCTGTGTAATATAATTGCGGAGGGTTTTTTTTTATATTATCATTTTTCGTTTTATATATCTTGCCTTTCGGTTTAGTTAGGCTGAGAACCTTTCGCTTAGTGCATGGGTTAGTTAGGTGCACACATTGAGTGCAGGTGTTCACGCGCACGTGCGACGGATGTGACAATCAGAGATGTCCCAATAAAAAACCCAGATAGGAAAATGGGACCGGGGACGTGAATGACGTCATGCCCGGAAGCGCTGAGGATTTTGGAATTTGAAAAAAACAAACAAACAAAAAAATACAAACTCCGAACAAGAAAGTCGATTTTCGGAGCTCGCCTCGCCGAGGCCAGACCAGTAGTTTGCGGCGGAGGCCGCACGTGGTGGGTTCAGATGGAAATGTCAGCATAGAAAGAAATTGTGTCTCTCTCTCTTCATGTCGAAAAACCTTAAACTCAAAAAGGTAAATAAAAGTTTCGTACCTGAACCTAAAGCGAGTCGTCAAGTGTTTTGAGTGTTTTCAGATTCCCTATATACATTTCACGTATTCATATCTTGGTCGTATTTTTGGACGTATATATTACATCTATTGTATAACATCATTAACATACTTCCATGACCAACGAGAAGCTCTGATCTTACTGTTATAGGACATTTGTGGGGCAATTTAGGCTGTAAAATGTGAATTGAAGTCTTTGTTCAAACTCTGGCAGAACTTTTGCAGACAAATCAGGATGAATGGCAAATCAAAAGATTTATAAGAAACATAAGAAAGCGTTTACTTTGTTTTTTTTGTTTTTGTTTAATAGCATATCAACCTTCGTGGGTTATTTAATGCTAAAGTAGAAAAACTAGTTAATTTAATTTAATCCATAGCTGGAGTGGGGTTAAGGGAGTCATATACCTCTCCCAAAAGGTATTAGTTCGAAGATGAACGTAATTGTACGACCGGAGTTTCAACACGCTTACAACGATGTCACTGTCTAGTACGCTAGCCACTGCGCCACGTTGACTATTCCCACCAAATACTGACATCCTCTTCATGTGCAATAAATACAAGAGCATGTAAATTTTTTTGTTTTATAATTGTGATTATGTTCACAATACAGAAAAACGTGATGAAGCTGATAACACTGTCTTTACTTTCTTTCCTTACAAAGTTCTCAATAAAATACGCATTTCCGTGTGATATTTATTTTTTGTACTCAAAATTAGATAAGCTATACACATTTTGTTATTAGACTTGGTAAAAATCTACAATAGCTTTTATTTAGGAGGTGCCCGTAGCGTAATGACATTCTTCCGTGGCCTGCCAGAAGCTCTGATCGTAAGCTCATAAAACATTTCTGGGACACAAGGATGAATCACATAATATTCTCCGGATGCAAATCAGAAGATTAATAAGTAGCATGAGGCGTCTTTTGGAAAGTGCTATTCGTGTGAATGGTGGCTATACATAATGGTGGCTATGCAAACCTTCATCAATCAAGATTAAAGTCAAGGTCACCATATTGCAAGAGATATTAGACAAATAGATGTCAGTTATATAAATATACTATATCACAAGATACTATATACTATATACATATATTTATCTGTAAATATACTACGTTAATAAATCTCCCAAAATGATCCAAAATATGTCATAATTAAAGGAAAAAATATAGTAAAAAGATTAGCATTAAAACAAGGAATCTGTATGGTGGATCTATTTTACAATCTAGAATTACTGTTCACAGCTTACATCTGCTCTGGGAGGATTTCCTGTAGTGGAGAGGCTAACGCAATAAGCGAGTTCAATCCTCGGTCGCGTTGTTACGTTCACTTTTAGACAAAAATTTTTGCGTAATGTATGAACTCCCTTATCCCCCCACCCAGCGATAAGTTCTTCTACGAGGATGACGTTGGCATTAAATAACCCAAGAAGTTTGATATGCCATTAAACAAAGAAACCAACAAATTGTTCCGACAATTGTTATCTCATGAACAAACTAAAAAAATCAAAAAAAGAAAAAAAAAATTAGCTAATAAAAAATTTCTCTGGACTGAAAAAGAAAATGTCATCTTGAATATACCAATGATGGAGAGAAAATATTTTTGACAATTTCATTTATAAGATGTAACTAAATGTTTAAGATCTTTTTCGATGATAAAAATAAAATAAAAAAATATTCTTCTTTTTACCGAAAGGTGATTGAATGAAGAGAAGTTCCTAAATATACCCTAAATATATATCTGTGTGTGTTTATGCAGAGAGAGAGAGAGAGAGAGAGAGAGAGAGAGAGAGAGAGAGAGAGAGAGAGGTCATTATCAAGTCTTTGAGCAGTTTTGAATTTGCGTAGCTTTAGTTCGATATGTGATAAAATCAGACTGTGAAAGAAGCCAGCAAAAATTTTCAACAATTTTAGAACGACTTATTCTTGGGATTGAGAAGATTACGTTTATATACATATATATATATATATATATATATATATATAGAAAGAGAGAGAGAGAGAAATTTGTGGTCCGACATTACGAAACGAATCTTCTGGTTCATTATCTGACAAATCACAGAAGTTACTTATATTTCTTTTCAGTCATCACGAATCTATCTATCTATCTATCTATCTATCTATCAAAACGGTAATTTAATTTTGAACTTTCACAAATAACTTCTGCGATTTTCATTTATACACCAAATGATATTAATCATTCTCCGTCGTAAGTTATCTAAAGAGCAAGGAATTTTGTTAAATCGTCTGATCATATCATCAACTATCACCAAAAGAATGAATTAATAAATACAAATGATAAATTTTGTGCTCAACAACGATAGCGTCAATTAAACACACATTTCAATGCTTTCCACAGACACATTGTATTATATTTATAACTAAATTCATGGATATTTCTAAACTGCATCAAACCATGTACATTGAATATATTTAAAATTTACACAAATGCATACATTATCTTGAAATGTACAACGTAAAATCACCAATCAAAAACAGAAAAAAAAATCGTGGCATTAAAATGATTTATTGATGTGAATAAACAGCTGAAAGGAAATAAACATTTTTTTCAGAAAGTTTCTGCATTTCAATGAAACAATAAACGGCAAATATATTTTATTCTATGACGTCGTGGATCGATTTCCGTACTGATTTTTCCTTCGAATTTTCTTGATTTCAGATTAGCCGCTATAGAAGTAAGATTTATGCCTTTTTAGTGATTTTAGTGATTCCGAGGTTGCCTTTATTGGGGGAGGAGAGGATGCAGGCTCTCGTCCATTTCTCTATTGTTTTGTTTATACACAGCGTTGCATAATCGAACAAGTAAGTCGTCAAATTCTTTCATCTTCCATATTTCAGAAGGTATTTCGTCGAGACAAGCAGCTTTTCTGTTCTGCATCAAGTTCTTCCTCCGTAAACTGTGCAAAGTTTGATGTCTACTTGGCTATTAATAATTTTTTGTTAAATTTATTTGTGAATTCAGGAGGATTTCCTAGTAGATTCTTGAAATGTTCTTTCCAATTTTGAAGTCTTTCTTCTTAACTGGCAGCGTTTAGCTTTACTCACGAGACGCTTTTTCTTCTGCTCACTTCATTTACTGTCTGCCATGCTAATCGCGATTGTCTATCTTTTACCCAAGTTTCTGATTAAGATATTTGCCATTTATTGTTTCAATGAAAAAATAAATGGCAAATATCAATTCTTGGAGTTCGCTATTTCAGGATGAACACACACACACACACACACACACACACACACACACACACACACACACACACACACACACACACACACACACACACACAGAGTCATGCTTGCGTGTATCCACATACTCACACGTATATATACAGAAATACACACGCTCATACATTCAAACACACACATATACGTAAACATTTCAAACGTATAGGTCCACCAATTAGCTCGTTATTTAATGATGAAAAAAAAAAAACCCAATCCGTATAAAAAACAAAAAGCAAAGAAAAAGCAACAAAACATTTATTTTTTTAAACACAATTACTTTCTTTATTAATGTACTTGATTCAGTGCTAAATATTAATCGGACATTATGCAGAGTAAAATTTCAGTTAAAAATCAAGCTAATAATATAATCAATTTACGATCTATCTATCTATCTATCTATCTAAATCTGTTCACATCTATCTATCTATCTAAATCTGTTGTCATCTATCTATCTATCTATCTATCTATCTATCTATCTCAGTCTGTTCCTGATAATCTATCTATTGATCTATCTCTCTATTGTATAACGTATGCACAAACTGAGGTTCTCGGAGCGGTGGGGTTTGGCATCAGAGGAAGCGAGTGCAGGCTCGGAAATGAAAAAAAAAAATTACGGCCTCAACCTCGGCAGGTTGTTAAGTATGACCAACGCAGATGCATTAAAAGTGACATGCACACGTCAAACACTGAAAGGACACACTCATGTGAGATGACGTCATGCGAGAGTTGAAAATGGGGCGCACCTGGTGAATAGACGTATTGATTTTCGCTCTTTGAGGTTTTTACGAGAAGTCAACGTTCGAAGGATAAGACACGCGAAATACAAAAAAAAAAAAAAAAAAAAAAAGGACGAAAAAAAAAGGAGTTATTTTTCTCAGAGAAAAGCGTTCAGTTTCTTCTTTAACCGACTCAAATCGTCAACCAACGAGTATCTATCTATCTATCTATCTATCTATCTATCTATCTATCTATCTATCACTTCCTTCCTTCCTATCTATCTATCTATCACTTCCTTCCTTCCTTCCTATCTATCTATCTATCACTTCCTTCCTTCCTATCTATCTATCTATCACTTCCTTCCTATCTATCTATCTATCTATCACTTCTTTCCTTCCTATCTATCTATCACTTCCTTCCTTCCTATCTATCTATCTATCACTTCCTTCCTTCCTATCTATCTATCTATCTATCACTTCCTCCCTTCCTATCTATCTATCACTTCCTTCCTATCTATCTATCTCTTACTTCTTTCCTTCCTATCTATCTATCACTTCCTTCCTTCCTATCTATCTATCTATCTATCTATCTATCACTTCCTTCCTTCCTTCCTATCTATCTATCTATCTATCACTTCCTTCCTTCCTATCTATCTATCTATCTATCACTTCCTTCCTTCCTATATATCTATCTATCTATCTATCACAGTCTGTTTAATCCTGTTTGTCTTTGTAAATGTCGTTTGCATCTGCGCATGAGTCTGAATACAAAATTTGACTTTACAGTTTTTAATAGCTACATTGGCTATTTCCTTACGAGACCTTTCGTCTTTACATCTATTTGTTTACACACACGCGCACATACATACATCTCTCATTCTCAGTAATATATATATATATATATATATATATACACAAGTTAAACCTTCCACTTTTTTATTTTGCTTAAGACATCTAATTCTTTATTCGCAATTTTTTATTTCAAGTATGCAATACGCCTTTACGAGGATAATGTTTTTTGTCATTTCATGAATTTTATGATGAAAAAACATGCTGAAAATAACACTTTAGGGGATTATCCAAATATATCTAATCTACGATTCATTCAGGAATTTTCAATGCCTGAATCCTCCCCACTCCAATAAACACGCACGCACGCACGCACGCACGCAGACGCACACACGCGCGCGCGCACAGTGGTGATTCCGTGCGTGATACGTTTTTCTGATCCGTAACTCTATTCTGAGCGCCAAAATTCTTGATTTCTTCACAAATAAGATCTGTCAGTTCCTCATAGATATAGGAAAAAAAGATCTGAGGAAGTAATTTCATCTCTGGTATCGGTATTTGCAATTGGAGCACCGCTAAAAGGAAAAAGCCTGAAAAATCAGGGGTGTAATTAATGGGTCCACCATTCATTTTGGACCATTGCCGGGCATTGAAAATGGTGTCGCCTTTCTCCTCTGAAGAACCGTTGCTTTGACCTACGTAATTGACAGTCACCTGAGGGTTCCCACCCATCACGCATCAGGAGTCGAATTTTCTGATTTCTTAACTAACAAATCGCTGAAGTTATTTTTACTTTCTTCAGGCTTTACAAATAGGAACAATATCAGTCAAAATAAATTTCAATGAAAGGGGAAAATTGTCTGTCAGTGGCAGCAAACTTCAATGAACGTTTGGTTTGGTTTTTTTGGTTTATTAGCATATCAACCTTCGTAGGTTATTTAATGCCAAAGCCATCCAAGAAGAAGAACGGTTTAATCCATAGCTTGGAGGTTAAGGTTAGGCTATTTAGTTTAAAGGCATATGAACCCTTGATGGTTATTCGATACCAAATCAACTTTACACACACACACACACACATACACACACACACATATATATATATATATATATATATATATATATATATGATGTGTAATTGAAGAGGTGGTTGGTAATTTTATTTAAATTTTTTTGCACCTAATTAGTGGTTTTAATTACTGCACTCAGCTAAATGGTTTCAAGTATTGCTATCAAATAATAATAATTCCATTTAACATTAATCATTTGATTGTTCGCAGTTAAGTGGTTTCAAGTTTTGCAAACATTAATAGTTTTATATGCACACAGTAAAATGGTTTCAAGAAGTACAATTTAACACTTAATTCTTTTCAACACCATTCATTTGCGCATAGGTAAATGGTTCCAAGTATTGCTATGTAATACCGATAATTCAATAAAATGATTGAATATTTCTATTGACTTACAGATGCGATTCTGACAGGTTCTACCACACTGGGTCAGAGTGGACTTAGGTGTAATAGCAATGAAGGGGTTTTTCTCATTCCCCAGAACTCCAGGACTGGAGACTCTCCATCAGAATATTTAGTGTCATATCAAGGAGACTCGTTTATTTGCGAGTCTTACCCCTTTGCAGAGATGCAGTCGGCGTATTCTACAGATCCAGCTGATTGGGCTGTAGGGGTTAAGGGGGTTTATAACTTTTCTTTTAGTATTAGCCTGAAAGTGAATGTAATAGTGCAATTGGTTTTTCGAACTCACTTACTGCGATTACAGTGTCCACCACATTAGCAACTTTACCCCGGAGGCACCCCATCACAATGAATGAAAAACAAAAAATAATATAAATAAGCAAAATTAAGCAAACAAAGAAAAACAACACAAAAATAAACAAAAGAACAAATTAATGAACTTCCAGAGAGAGAGAGAGAGAGAGAGAGAGAGAGAGAGAGCAGTTCTGCTGATAGAGGCGTGGAGGAAATTTTTCTTTCATCGCTCAAATTAAAGGTTTCTCTTTTATTGAACCACCCAGTCAACTGGGGTGGAGGCGGTCGAATGTGTCGACTACATCTTTGCAGGAGGCTAAGGTAAGATTTCCACTACGAGTAACCTGGGTATAACATTAAACTACATCTAATAGTAAGACACCAGTCCTGGAGCTTTGGGGAATGCGGAGTAACCCTTCATTGCAATTACTCCCATTTCTCTGACTTAAAATGGTAGTACATGCTAGATTCCCATCTATGGGTTAAATACTACAACTACAACTTATTATTATTATAATTATTATTATTATTATTTACTCCTCAAGAGTTTTTCTCATCAGTATTAGCTGATGGTTTTTCACTGGAGTTTGAGTGACAGCAAGTCTCCTCAAGTCTCCAGGACTCGTCTCAGTATTCTGGCCGTCCTCAGCAATGCTGTCGTTTGGATAGTCTCCACCCGTCCGCTAACTTCCAAGTCCTCCAGGCCCTTTAATAATCCTTTAGTTACTGTGCCTAACGCACCAATCACTATTGGCACAATCGTTAATTTCATGTTCCACAGTTTTTTCAATTCTCTAGCAAGGTCGAGGTACTTATCCTACTTTTCACTTTCCTTCAGATTTATTCTGTGGTCCGCCGGGACAGCAAAGTCAATAATTTTGCAGATTCTCTTTCTTTTGTTGATTATTATGAGGTCTGGTCTTCTGGCCGGGATTAGGTGATCCGTTTGTATATTAAAGTCCTATAGGAGTTTATGCGAGTCATTTTCTAGGACAGGCGCCGGGTTGTGCATATACCATTTGTTTGTATGGTCGAATTGAAATTTCCTGCACATTTCCCAGTCATGTTTCGCCTTGTACTCCTTCTGTGCTAATTTGTTGCATTCGCTTATAATGTGATTGATCGTTTCGTCTCTGTCACCGCATAGCGTACATTTACTGTTTTGTTGCGTTTTAGTGACAGCAAGTCTCCTTAAGTCTCTCGGACTCTTCTCAGTATTCTGGCCGTTCTCAATAATGTAGTAGTTTAGATGGTTTCCACTCGTCCTCTTATTTCCAAGTCCTCCAGTCCCTTTAATAATCCTTTGGTTACTGTACCAAAAACACCAATCACGATTGGTATAACTGTCACTTTCATGTTCCATAGTTTTTTTCAATTCCCTAACAAGGTCCAGGTTTTTATCCTTCTTTTCACTTTCTTTCAGTTTTATTCTATAGTCAGCCGGGACAGCAAAGTCCACAATTTTGCAAGTTCTCTTTTTTTTTTTTTGTTGTTGATTGTTATAAGGTCTGGTCTTCTGGTCGAGATTAGGAGATCCATTCGTATGTCAAAGTCCTATAGGAGTTTGTGTGACATTCTCTTGGACAGATGCTGGGTTGTGCATATACCATATGTTCGTATAGTCAAATTTCACTTTCTTGCAAAACTCCCAGTCTATCACCTTGCCCACCTAGTCGTGTCTAGTCTTATACTCCTTCTGTGCTAATTTGCTGCATTCGCTTATTATGTGATTGATCGTTTCGTCTCTACCACCACATAACCTATATTTGCTATTTAGTTGCGTCTTATCTATTCTCGCTTTGATATGATTGATTCTTATGGCATTGTTTTGTGCTGCTATTAGGAGAGATTCTGTTTCTCTCTTAAGGTTTCCTTTTCTTAGCCAAGTCCAGGTTTTATCATATGAGATTATTAGTCGTTTAAAATGCCCATAGAGTTGTTTTTCTTCCCATTTTTGGTTCTAGTTATAGTCATTCTTCATGTTATCAGTATCGTTTCTGATGGCTGTAATCAGTCCTCCTCCGTGTGTTTCTAAGTAGTCCTCGAGTCGTTGTATCGATGCGTCAACGCTGTCTTCAATGCTGGCAAGTCCTCTTCTTCTTACATATAGTCTGTCAACGTCGTCTCTGGGTTGTCATGCCTTATGCGTGGTCTTTAGTTTTCTTGTTCTTTGGTCCATTTGCTTAAGTTCTTCTCTGGTCCACTTCAAAAATAGTCCCGAATATTTAACGAGGCGTACAGCCCAGACAGCTACGTGTAAACTATTTGTATTAGATAGGAATACTTGATAAATAGAATTGTTAATGTTAAACGAAACCATTGAAGTACATAGAAATAAATGAGTTCTAACCCAATAAAATTAAATTTACCAACCATATATTCATTTACTAATCATATATATATTTATATATAGAATTTAGGAGCGTTCGGAGTCTAATGGTTACTGTCGCAGGAAATGGATAACGCAAACTCAGTTCAGATCGTAGATGAGGCTGTTTATATTTCACGTCGCGTGGGAAAGATATGAATCCAACAATTCTCCCTCCTGCTTTGCATAAATGGATAACGCAAACTGGGCTCTTTAACCATTGTATGGCAACCGGCCTAAACTTTGAATTAAAACCTGTTAAACTCCGCTTAAAAAATAGACCTTATGTCGCATCCAGTTCGAGCAGAGGGGTTGATGTATATATATATATATATATATATATATATATATATATATATATATATATATATGTGTGTGTGTGTGTGTGTGTGTATTAGGATTTTAATTCGTCTTTATGATTTTAAAACTTTCCTAATACCAATGCTTTTTAAAGCAATATTTAGATTCTGTACCAACCACAAGTTCTATATATATATACATATATATATATAGAGAGAGAGACAGAGAGACAGACAGAAAGACAGACAGTTTGGTTTGGTTTAATGGCATAGCAACCATTGTGGGTTATTTAATGCCAAATCCTGTTTATACATATATAAGAAATATATATATGATTTGTTGACACATTTTGTAGATATCATTCTTAAACGATCCATAAGCTCTTTATTTTTGCACATCAGTTAAATGGTTTCAAGTATTGTCATATAACAATCACAATCTAACATCGGTCATTTTGGTACTCATAGTTTGTGGGCAATTTCATTTTTAAATGATTTAGTTGGGTTAGGTTTTATTGCATATCAACCATTGTTGGTTATTCAATGCCAAATTCTTTTTAGACATATATATTGTTGTAAAGTTGGCGACCGTAGTCGAGGGCGACCAGAAGGCTCCCTTTTCAATAGCTACTATACTGAGGTGTAGGGGAGGGCTCTACTCCTTTCCCTGGATTGCTCCATTTTACCCTCGATACGTACCTAATATTGCTGAGTGTTAAGCAAGGAGGTATCAAGTACCATTTTAAAAGTCTTTGGTATGACGCGTCCTGGGATTGAACCCAGGTCTCCCAGACCATTGGCGAACACTCCACTCACTAGACCACATTAAATATATATAAATTGTAAACATAAAATTAAATAAAACAAATTGTTGATAACATTTTTAAACAAATCTGAAGTAATTTTCTTTTTGGTACGCTGTGAAGTTTGGTTCAGTTTAATGTCGGTTTAAATTTATCTATGAATTTTTTTCTTTTATTTGGAGAAATGAGTAGTCGTTGGTTTGATATATTGGCATTATTTTAAAAACTCCATAACTACATTCGTAAAGGTATTTTCAAACCCAGAGTTTTCTATTTTATGATAATTTAATGTTACTTTTATGTAAAGAGACTCCATTATTCAGAACTTGAGTCAATTCTATGAAGGCTTTTTAACAGTTGCAGCATTCGATTAAGTATACTTCTTTTTTTTAAAATTGCTGCTTAGACTCTTATTTATCATGAATGTTGCTTTTGAGTTTTCGCAGGTATAGGACTTTCCTTCTAGGATTTTATAACATACTCCACACAACGCATTGAGTCTCAAGATGTAAAAATAAAAGATATAGCGCTTAACGGCTTAGATTTAATTCGAATGCTACTCTCTCAATAATAGATCTCCCCAATTCATTTTGTTATAGAATGAAAGAAAGAAAGTTGGTTGGTGGTTTATGGCATATCAACCTTTGTGGATTATTTAATGCTAAATCCTGTTTATATATATTTATATATATTTGATTTGTAAGTGAATATTTTGTAGGTAACTTTATTTTTAAACAAGTTTTTCGGACTCATTTATTTGTACTCAGCTAAACAATTTCAAGAATTGGTACTTAATACTAATAATTCTGTTTAATATTAATGATCTGTTTGTATTTCTATCTAACACTAATAATTCTGTTTGATATCAATGTTTTGTTTGCACACATTTTAATGGTTTCAAGTATTCCTATCAAACACCAATAATTCAGTTTAATATTAATGATTTGTTTGCATACATTTTAATGGTTTCAAGTATTCCTATCAAACGCTAATAATTCTGTTTAATATTAATGATTTGTTTACATACATTTTAATGGTTTCAAGTATTTCTATCTAACACTAATAATTCTGTTTACTATATTTGTTTGCATACATTTTAATGGTGTCAAGTATTCCTATTTAACTTTATTAATTCTATTTATCAAGTATTTTTATTTACATAAATAATTTGTACAGCTGTATGGTTTCAGTGTAACCAATAATAATAATCCTAAGTAAAACTCTGAATTCAAACCTGCTAAACTCCGCTTAAAAATCGACCTTGTGTCATATCCTGCCCGAGCGGAGAGGTTGGTAAATAGGATAATCCTAAGTAAATGATTGAACAGTTCTATTTGACTGACAGATGAGACCCTAACAGGTACTACCATTAAAAAAGAAAAAGAAAGAAAAAGAGAGAAAGATTGAAAAGAGAGAATCTTTAAAAAGTGAAAAGTAAACTGAAAGAAGAAAGGTAAGAAAGAAAAAAATAAAATAAAAAGAAAAAAGAAATAAATTAAGTAAGAAAGCAGGAAAAGAAAAAAGAATGTCCGAAAAAAAAAGAAAGAAAGAAAGAAAAAACATCAGGAAGATTAAAAAAAAGAAAAGAAGCCAAAATACAAAAAAGGAAGAAGAGAAAGAAAAAAAGAACAAAAAGAGGAAAACATTAAGAAAGGAAGCAAGAAGGCGAAAAGAGAGGATGAAAGAGAGAAAAACACCCAGGAAGAAAGAAAAACGAAACAAAGAAGGAGAAAAATACTGAATAGAGTGAAACATAAAGAAAGAGAGAAGGAAGGTGAAAGAAAAAGAGCGGAAAACAGAAAATGCTTAAGAAGTAAAGCTAGAAAAGAAGAAAAAAAAACAGAAGAAAAAAAAAAGAAAGGCTGAAAAAAAGAAGAAATACTAGAGGAGAAAGAAAGAAGGCGAAAAAATAAGGCGGAAATAGAGGAAAACATAATAAAATATCAAGTAAAAGAGAAAAATAAAAAAAGAAGGGAAAATTAAAAAGAAAAAAAAAGAGGATTAAAAAGCGTCGATTAAAAATAAAAACGATCAATAGGAAGAAAATTCTCTCTCGCTTTCTTTCTCCCTCCCCATCCTCTCTCTCTCTCTCTATATATATATATATATATAAATTACATATGCATATATATATATATATATATATATATATATATATATACAATATAATATACAATATAATATAAATTAAGTCAGTGAATAGACTTAAAAGGAATAATCCAGAGAAAATATATTGTATTAATATATTCATATAGAGTACTCAGTGCACGGCCATTATTATATAAAAATGTAGAAATATATATGAAATATATCAAAAATATAAAAAAAAGCTCACATGCAGAGCAAATATATCAATAATAACAGGTAAAACTTAACAGATAAGATCCATTATGAATTTATTTCAACAATCTATTCTAAAAAGGTTGCTTCTTCAGATGGAGTTATACCTTGTATTCCATTTGAAGAAACAATCGTTTTAAAAAAGATTGTTGAGATAAAGTTATAATGGATTGTTAAAATAGAATTACAATGGATTTATAATGAATCTTATCAGTTAAATTTTACCTTATATTATTCACACACACACACACACACACACACACACACACACACACACACACACACACACACACACACACACACACACACAGTGCATATACATGTAGCATATATATATATATATATATATGTATATATATATATCCTGAAACCTTTCGACCACTCAGAGTTGTTTAAGTTTATAATAATTGCTAATTTTGCATTTGATCGTAAGTTTCGAAGTGTTCTATCTAAGAATAACCAAGAGTTATTTACATATACACAAGTTACTATATTGCCCAGTCGGCTGGAGCTGTAGAATACACCGACTGCATTTCTGCAGAGAGGTAAGACCCCCCATAACAAGTGTCGTTGGTAAAACATTAAACAATCTGATGGTGAGGTTCCAGTGAGTACCTCTTCATTGCCATTGCTCCCAGGTCCACTCTGGCCCGGAGTAGTAGCACCTGATAGGGCCCTATTTATGGGTCAAACAGAACCAAACTGCATAATCAAGCTAAACTGAATTGTTTGAAATAGAACTATTTTTGACATTGAAACTGTACTACGCTAACCTGAATTGTTCAAAATAGAACTGTTTTGACTTTTAACTGAGTGTAAACAAAAACTATACACATATTATACTAACTTGTTTGTATTAGAACTGTTTGAATAAACTGAATAGCTTGAAATAGAAATGTTTTTGACAATTAAACTGTGTACTCATGCTAAACTGAATTGTTTGAAATAGAACTGTTTATTTGTATAAAAATAGATTTGGAATTAAATAACCAACAAGGGTTGATATACCATAAAATATTAACATACAAAAAATTACAATAAACGATGTTAAGAATTAGTCCTGCTGAAATAAAAGCTCGAGGTGGATTTTTTGATGGAAAGAAAATATAATCAGTTAATCAAAATTATTATTACTTTATATCCATTTTGATTTAAATCATAGAATGATTGCATGTGAACATTAAAAAATTCTTTAAAGATCTGAAACTTTATTCATTTTTTAAGTTTAAAGAAAAAAAAAATCAATATTGTCCCAAACTTTTGGTCGGCAGTATATATATATATATATATATATATATATATATATTTCATCATACAACGTGTGAAAGCACTTGCGATACTCTGTCCTCATCAGCCGCCAACCAGGGTGATAACACAGTTTCGGTAGCTTAATGCGGTTTTGCCACTCCTGGCGCTACCAAGCAGCTTTTGCCACCGGACAGGGTATTTAAAAGAAATATATATCTATATATACACCAGGTCAGCTAAAAACAAACATTACATTGGACGTTCGTTCATATTTTGGTCGGTAGTATATATATATATATATATATATATATATATATATTATTTTTGCGTTATTTAAACGTGTAAATTGCTGCTTACTTGTATGAGTAAAATGTAGATTATAACGAAACAAGTAAGAACATGGAAATATATTCTAATAGATTCATAAAATGTGTTGACATTTTCCTGCCTTTATCTCTTCTCTCCGTTGCCCTTATTTATTTTATTTTTCACCTGCAGAAAATTGTACTCGACTGGAAGGTGAAATATAGCGTGACAAATATTTACCAGCAAAATTATATCCGCCTTATCATATTCGGTCGTCAATAAATAAAGATGTGAGTATATAAATAAATGAATTAACAATTTACGGAAAGTCGCAAAGCTAAAGTGTAGAGTAGATTGATATTAGCTAAAAAAAAAAAAAAAAAAAAAAATACGACAAAACCCACCCCCACCCTAAAATTAACAAACAGTAAGCAATTACAAAACAAGAGCAAAGAATACGAACAAAAAAAAAAAAAAAAAAAAAGGAAAGAAAAAAGAAAGAAAGACAGAAAGAAAAGCAAACCCCTTTTCTAAACAAAATGAACAAACAAACGAACAAACTTATATAGTTGAGAAAAAATAATTCTTCGATTGTCGTACGGATTGTTTTTTTTCCAATAATTGTTTTCTTGTAAGCGAGGATGTCTTATAGGCGATTGCTCTTGGACAGAACTTAAAAGCTGTTGATCGTCATTCCTGTTCAGGTAACGAAAGAAATTGAAAAAAACACATTTATAGTTCAGTTCCAACGTTTATTTCTACATGTTTTAAATAGACTAGACCGGCCTTTACTGTAGCTTTCCGACCATCATTTCATAGATTAATCGGAAGAATAAAACACTTTATCTCTTCTCCATTACTATTGAACCCATGCAAACATCAAAACCCCCAAATTATATGCTACTACTGCTGTATTTTTTCAAAATCTCCAAAAAATTAAAAAAAAAACAAAACAAAAAAAAAATAGCAAACAGCAAAGAACAAAAAAAGCACTAAAACAAAAAAAATTTCCCTATCCTTTTTCTGGTCATGTGACATCCTTCAGCCAATCAATCAGCTCGCATCCGTTATTCCAAATCATTAGTTTTTCGAGTCATACCAAAGACTTAAAAAATGGTACTTGATATCTCCTTGATTAACACTCTGCATTATGAGGTACGTATCAAGGATAAAGTGGAGCGATCCAGGGAAGGAGTAGTAGCTATTGAAAAGTGAGCCTTCGGGTCGCCCTCGACTACAGTTGCCAACCTTACTCATTTCACACGCTGACTCAAAACCTTTGATTTCTCAGACGTCAGTTAACTGCGCAAGTGTCGAACCTCGTGGTCAAACTCAGTTACCAGGTTCTGTACTCCATGACACACTATACTCAACAATGTTGTTTTGCAAACCATTTTACTCTAGTCTGCTTTAATGCTTTCAAGTATTCCTCTCAAACACTAATAATTCAGTTTAATATTAATGATTTGTTTGCATACATTTTAATGGTTTCAAGTATTCCTATCAACCATTAATAATTCTGTTTGGTATTAATGATTTGTTTGCATACATTTTAATGGTTTCAAGTATTCCTATCTAACACTAATAATTCTGTTTAATATTAATGATTTCTTTGCATACATTTTAATGGTTTCAAGTATTCCTATCAACCATTAATAATTCTGTTTGGTATTAATGATTTGTTTGCATACATTTTAATGCTTTCAAGTATTCCCATCAACCATTAATAATTCTGTTTAATATTAATGATTTGTTTGCATACATTTTAATGGTGTCAAGTATTCCTATCTAACACTAATAATTCTGTTTGATATTAATGATTTGTTTGCATATATTTTAATGCTTTCAAGTATTCCTATCTAACACTAATAATTCTGTTTGATATTATTGATTTGTTTGCATACATTTTAATGGTTTCAAGTATTCCTATCTAACACTAATAATTCTGTTTGATATTATTGATTTGTTTGCATACATTTTAATGGTGTCAAGTATTCCTATTTAACTTTATTAATTCTATTTATCAAGTATTTTTATTTACATAAACTCATTAGTGACCCAAATATCGAAGGCTTGTGTCGCTGGCAGGTTTTCCTCGTTTCACTTGGAAGATTAACGTGTCACAATCTTCCAACTCTCATTCACTGTTAGCTAAGCTTAGAAAATAATTGCAGAGAGAGAGAGAGGAAGAGTCTGTGTCATTAATACAGGCTGTGGCAGAAAGATTTTTCGGATTTAGAATTGCTGCCAGACACGCTCTAGTCGCGGTGAGTAAATATATCTCATAAAGTAAGATGTCTGCTTATTTTCATTTATAACTAATTTAGACGACAATTTATCCACCATATATATACAGAGAGAGAGAGAGAGAGAGAGAGAGAGAGAGAGAGAGAGGGAGACAGAGAGAGACAGAGAGAGAGAGTGAGACAGAGAAAGAGACAGAGAATGGGTGATGGCAAATTGTCATCTAGATTCTGCAAAAATGAAAGCAACAATATCTCTCTTAAGAGATATATTTACCAAAATTACATGAAAATAAGCTGGCCATTGGCCTATTTAGTAGTGTTCGCCAATGGTCCAGGAGACCGGGGTTTAATCCCAAGTCGAGTCATACCAAAAACTCAAAAAATGGTACTTGATGCCTTCTTGCTTAACTCTCAGCATTATAAGGTGAGGATCGAGGGCAAAGTTGAACAATCCTGGGAATGGAGTAGTAGCTACTGAAAAAAGAGCCCTCGGGTCACCCTCGACTAAGGTCGCCAACTCTACTTTCTTTACCTGAAAATATCTTGAAAGACTACATTGAAATTTATTTTTAGAAATCGCTAGTGGCTTCAACCACGATCTCGAGACAGCATCGAAGTCTCCTGAAAGCCTTTCCGACGGTCTCCTTGTTTAAATTTGTAAACACTGCCATTATTCTTATCGTCAGTTCAACTTTAGTGTGGTACGGAGTTTTATTGATCTCTTGCTCAACCGCGCCCCATTCATAATAATAAAGAGGATTACAATATGGGCAGTTAGGTATGCAGATGTTTGGGATATTGTGGTCACAGAAATTTTCTGAAAGCTAACTTTAGGTTCTCTAACTTGTGTGGTATGGCGCAGAGTCCTGTTGGCAGACGTAAGGTCTTTCAGCAGCCACATTCTCTATCCAAGGCAGCATACTTCTCCCAGGCAAGTGATGTTGGGTCTGAGGCCATGTGGGTAGATAAATGGAGGCAAAACGTCATTGTCGCTAGTGACCACTCCAAAAATCATGACGTAGCCTGGGTATTAAGTTTTCACCAATATCGGTATATCTTGTGGGGATAGAGCAAGGCAACAGTTGTTCTATGAGTTCACTATTTGATCCTGACAGAAATTTTTCTAATCTAGTTGAAGGAGACGCATTTTGTTGAAAAGCTTTGCAGCGTGATCTTTCCTCTTGTTCTATATGTCCTGTGATAAAAATAATCCCTTTCTCATCATGTATAAGGAATACTGAATGTCTTCATGGATTACCTGCCTGATAAAAAAAAATCAGACTCTCTCATATCACTGATAATGGATCTGATTGACTTGTTGGGATCGTTATCAATCCTGGCCTGGATCTCACCAATAAATTCGGGTTATTAGAAGAATCAGAGTGAGACTTCCGAGATTCCGTACGTTTGTAATCACCATCAGACTCATGGAACTCTTTTCGAAACTTCTGCATGTTTCTAAGATTGACACCCCCAAACTCTGAAATCTTTGTATTGGAACCTCCGCCGTGAACACTAAAAGTACAACATACCGTTACCAAATTTCTGGTGGAGAGAATCGCGTCATCGTTCTGCTTTCCTCATAGACAATGCTTAATCGGCTCTAGTTTGCTGCACAGTAGACTAAACCTAAAACAAAGTGCATGTGCGAATGAATAATTTTAAATGGCGACAGATTACCCATTACACCCTATATATATATGTATACACATTTATGTATATAATAATATAATAATAATTATATTATTAAATTGTTTTGCAAAAAACTCCATGAAACCCAGGGGTCGCAGTCTAAATTCCATGAATTGAATATATATATCTAATATATATTTATTTATTACTATTACATAATAGTTCTATCCTAGATATTGAGCACTCTCCATATTATATTACACTTGTTCGACACATACCAACAAAGTGATTTAGTGACAACCAACACTGTTATAATATATATATATATATATATATATATATATATATATATATATTAGTTACTAAGATTTTAGTTCTGACATCCGAATCAACATTTCTTGTGTTTTTTCCCTTTAATCTCTGAGTTATCTTGGTTTACGAACCATGAAGGTATCAGTAACCTAGAATTAGCCACTAACACTTTATCTGTGTAACTGTCTACCGGCATTGACAACAATCGGAATTTTCGCATGTGGTTGTCGGTCAGCATCCTTTGGCATTCATCAAGATCCTCTGAGTCTGTTCGTAGACATGCCTATATATATATACATATATATATATAATTATGCAGCATTCCCTCGTTCAAGTTTGGTTTAATGATATTGACACATTTTGTCTATATAATTTTATCAATATCCTTCCTGCTACGTGTTCTAATAAAAGTAATAAGCGACGACTACAAATCCTAGAAGGCCTACATATAGAAACAAAAAAGCCTATAATTAATAGAATTAATTTTGAATATAATGATAATGTTTTGAAATGCCTTTATTGTTTTTAACCGTATAAGGATATAATCTTTTTTCCTCTTTTTAACATTGATTTTATACGAAACTAAGCGCACATAAATTCCATCCTGTTCCTCTAGTTTTTTTAACGTCTCTATCATGTTTTAGCAATTTAAAAAATTATTCTTAGCATTTGTGATCCCCACCACCCCGATGATAGCCTATGAAGGATCCAAAAGCGCTTGGGAACAAAAAATTGGTGAATTTATCGACCAATTCAAATCTGAAATTAGAACACTTTGTAACATATTGATCCTCGACCGAGCTGTCAATCAAGAGATGCACCTGTGTAAATAAACGGAAGAACAGCGGAAGCAGGTGGGTGTCAAACAAAAATATAACCAGGACACTGACGGCTTGCGTCAGTTGGAGATGGAGTCAGTTGGAGACAAGATGCCGAATTGAGAGCCAGCGGTAGACAGAGGGCTCTGGGCCCTCAGTCACCCACGGTTGAGCAACCCAGCCAAGATGAGAAAGAAGTACTACTGGGTCAATATTGCTGTCTGTACTTGTCTCCACTCACCTCTCACACACATGAAACATCACCCTTTCGAGAATAAAGTGTGAGAGATCTATTTTTGTAAAGAAGTGTGTTCGTTCGTTCATTTAAGTTCGTCATTATTGTTGACTATGTTTCCGCATGTATATGTATATGTATTGTGTAGTTGTATGGTTGTGACTATACAACAACTTGTCAGGAAGTTAGAAAGGATCATGATAAAATTATATAGACAACATACGTCTATATATATATATATATATAGGGCATGCTTTTAAAGCTCTCTGAAAGAACCCGCGAGTCTTCACGGTTGATTTTAAGGACTTTTATGAAAGCCGTTCGTGGCGTAACGGTTATCGTCGAAGTGTTGCATATTGACTTTTGACAGCATATTAGTTGTGGATTTCTAAACAGGATATTCCTCCTGCATAAACAAGGCGACAGCGGAAACGAATCACGAGAAGTGGGAAACGGAAGGAAGACGCGTGGGGTTATGAATATTCTATAGGCACACAGTTTTAGCCCCCACAGAACAGGCAGTCAATCAGAACAAGCATGCAGGCCAGTGCCTTACGTTGAGAAGAGCCTTGATCAGCTCCGTTAAAGAAGTTCTAAGTGAGCCTTGAATATAGACTCAGAACGTGGGTTAAGATATGGTGTCAAATATAGCAGTTCTGTGTTCGTCTCTTAGTCTGTCTCTCTTTCACACTGACAGCATTTTGACTCTTTCGTAAAAAACACGAACTGTTTATTTAAATAAACAAGTGTTGTTGTCCCTTCATTCCAGCTATATAACAGTAGGAAGTGAACTCAGCCAAATACCTCAATTGTCTGTCTCTTAAACACAAAAAAACGGTAATTTCTCTCTCTCTATTGGCCTAATGAGTAGAGTGTTCACAAATGGTTCGGGAGACCGGGGTTCAATCCCAGGTCGAGTCATACCAAAGACTCAAAAAATGGTACTTGATGCCGCCTTGCTTAACACTCAGCGAATTATATTTATATGATTTATAAGGTAAGGATCGAGGGTAAAGTGGAGCAATCCAGGTAATGGAGTAGCGGTCTCCCCTACACCTAGGTGTAGTAGCTATTGAAAAGGAAGCTTTCAGTTCACCCTCGACTACAGTCGCCAACTTTACTACACACACACACACACACACACACACACACACACACACACACACATATATATATATATATATATATATATATATATATATATATATATATATATTGTATATATTATTGTTACACAGTGGTGCTTCAATAAATAATTGCTAATTGTTAACGGAGAGTTTTTCTCGTCTTTGAGTTGCCAACACGCAAGCAACTTGTTCCAACGAATCACTCCGAACGTCAGAAGATAGATTGTGTTATCTCCCATCCGGGGATCTTTCAAATTCAACGTGAGCACAGAGGAGATTGATAAACAAACTATCTGGAAACCCACATGATAGACACTGAATCAAAGCCACAATAAAGTACCATGACAAGCATAATACCACAACCTAGTAAGTTTGGTGCACTCGTAATTTCCATCGCACCATAGTTCAGTTTCTTTGCACCGACTGCTTTTTTTTCTCAAATGTCTCAGAACGGTAGAATAGAATTTATCTTCGATCGTCTGACTTTGGCGGATGAATTAGTCTCCCAGCACTTCTGTCACGTTTGGGACACTCTCTAAAGGTCCAGCTCTTTAAACATGACAAGTACGAGGTACATATAAGTTTCCAGCCTTTTTTCGTATGGGCATTTAAAATTGGCGTAGACTCTTGAAAATTCAGTATGTTATTGCTATACATCTTATGAGATAACTGAGATAACTGACCAATTTTTATGATTTCAGCTTCAAATGAACAGCTACAGCAGCAATTGGAATACACCCTACGAAAGCCTGATTGTCACAGCTGGTGAATTTCAAAAATGCAATTTTGCCATTTTAGAAGAACGATATGCAATAAAATTCCGTTTTAAACTTGGAAAAATGCCACAGAAACATATGGAATGCTTCAGACTGCTTTTCGACGATCTTGCATGAATCGAGCATCAGTTTTTGAGTGGCATAAGAGATTCAAGGAAGGCAAGGAGTTTGTGGGGGATAATGAGAGGTGTGAGAGGAGTAAGGAAGTCAATACACCAGAGTTGATTGGCTAAACGGTTAGGGTTAGGGTTACTATGTCCTTCCAGAAGTTGTTGGAACGGTACAACAAGTGTATTGCGGCCGGAGGAAATTACTTCGAAGGGCACAAGAGTTTCATGTGTATACTATCAATGAAAGTGCCCATACGAAAAAAGTCTAGAAACTTATTTAATGATCCTTGTATATACATATATATTTATATATATGTATATAAATAGGTGCCTTAGGACTTTAATAGCATTAATTTTCGTTAATTTCTTTTTCCTTATTGTTCTGCCCCTCGTAATTTTATTTGTGCTTTGCATGGACCTCGGTCATTAATTTACAGGCCGGTTAGCTAGCCATTAACAGCCTTTTTATTATTTTAAAATTACGACTGTCATTTTAAGTGTATCCATATTTACCAACCCCTCCGCTCGGGCAGGATATGACACAAGGTCAATTTTTATGCAGACTTTAACAGGTTTGAATTCAGAGTTTTCCTTCTCCTAAACTAGTTGCCTCACCAAGGCTGAAGAACCAGTCTGCCCTACTATTTACCCTTAGCTGGAGGGAGAATAATTGGATTCATACCTTTCCCAAGGGTATTAGAGCTTTGTGAAATGCAATCAGCCTCGTCCAGGATTTGAACTCGTGTCGCCGTGTCCATTTCCTACAACGATAACCATTACACCACGGGCACCTCCGTTTTAAGTGTATCGTGTACGAACACTAACATGGCAAACGGTTTTAATTGCTTTCCGTAGCATGATGACTGATTTTAAAACTTTGAAAGGAATTAAATCCTTGTTATTTTCACAAGGCTCTCTTAAGAGAAAGATAACTACTACGCTGGATATCATGCAAAGGGAAGACTACCTAAAAAATTCCTATTTCCAAAGGCAGTAAGATATGATTAATAAATGGATGACTGATATCGACCAAGCAAGTTCTGAAATAAACGAAATTTGCGAAAAGGCAGATATCGATTTAGAAAATAATGGGTTGTTAGAGTCAGAAATTTTGGAGTCTGAGTTTATCTCACAAGTATTCAAAAAGCTTTCCGAGATAGAAAGCATTGTCTCAACCCCTCCTTCTCCTTCCACTTTGGTACTTATACAAAATGGCACTACAAAACAACAACTGTGTACACAGGTGCCTAAGGTTCAATGTACGAAATTTATTGGTAAGGAGATTGGCAAATTCAAATTTAAAAATTTCCTGGCTCAATTTAAGAATTGTGTTGCCTTGGTAGAACCCCCAAAGGTTTTTTGACCGGCTACGCGTCTCAACTGATTTCGAATCTTTCTCTCGAAAATGAAAATTATGACGTGGCTATTGATTTCTTAAAAAAGAATGTTTTAGATTACCCTTTCATCATAGATGAAATGTTTAAACAAATTCTGGACTATAGTCCTAAGTTTGCCAATGTAAGGAAGTTTTGATCGGGTGTTAATATTGACTTGTCTGAGCTTAATTCATCGTTTGGCTTGGATTATTTTTTGAAGAGAACTCTTCCGGCTTTGAATTAATTAGCCCTATGATTTTTTCAATATTGCCTACTTCTTTTCAAAAAGAATTAAATCGGAAGTTGACAGTAACTATCCAAAAATTAACCAGATTTTTGATGGTTATAACGAGGTTCTAAAAACCTTAAAGCGGACAAGTTCCAAAAAGATTAAGAATAACCACAATACTCAACATCAAAATGGGTTTAAGTCGCAACAGAAGAATTTTAATAAGAACCATAACTTTAAAAAAGAGATGCTACACTTGAAAACTTTCCCACGAAGGCTAGTAAAACTCTTACTGTAAACTTTATTCCATAAACGGACATATTATGGGCCAGTGTGCCAAATACTCATCGTTTGAATCTAGACGCTCTAGATGTAAAGAGCTTAACTTGTGCCTTCTTTGCGCTAGCGCTAACCATAAAGCTGGTAGTTGCCCAGGTCAAAAAATGAGCTGCCACGTGCATGTAAATTCTGCAGTTCAAGAGGTCACATTAGCCCTCTATGCAAAAAGTCTTCTGATAAAAAAGGCACTTCTGTTTCTACGCACATGTGCACCAACATTGGCATACAAGAACAGCCATATATTTTGCCTATAGTTGCAATTACTGTTTCTATAGGAAAACGTCAATTCAGTCTGAATTGCCTTTTTGACACAGGGAGTTAAAGGACTTGTTTCTGTAGGCAGGTGATAAAAAGATTGGGGTGTGATAGGTCTTTCCTCACTCCGGTAGAATTCGATGTAAAAACCTTCCTAGGGTCTAAAAAACATTAAACCAGATCGTATTGGGTATTGGGGTAGATTAGGGTAGTTCCCTGGCCCTACCTGTTCTTATCGATGATGAGTTTGATATAAACTTTAGATTCGATGATTTCAAATCTGTTAAAAATAATTTAATTGACTTAAATTATAAACTGGCTTTTCTGCACGAACAAAACGACGTTCGTGTTCATGGTCTTCTGTGGGTGGATGCAATTCAGTTTATGAAAAATATCAAAATGGTGGACTGCATGGGGTGCTCTGCTTGAGAGTTTCCTACCGGCATTTCTCCATTTGGCAACTGCTAACATTTTTTGTATAAGAACCAAATTACCCCAACAAATGTTTAGAGAAAGCCTTCTCAACTCAATTATCATGCCGTAGTGTCTGAATATTCTACATGTTCAGACACTAGAGTTAATGTTGTCATGAACCCCATCAAAAGCTACTCTGACCCCTTTGCTGAAATATTCGACGAAAGTCAAGTGGAGAGGAATTTAGAGAAAATGTTCGATGTGGATTCACTAGGCATATCTCCAGAAGAACAGTCTGTCAGGGATGATGATAAAAGGAAAAGTAAAGAATGTAAAAACTCCATCAAAGATAACGCCTATCACATTAAGCTCCCATGGCATGCGGACAAAATAAAGTTTGTGCCTTACAGCCACAGAGTCGCCCTTTCAGTTTTAAACAGATTGGTCAACAAACTCGAGCAACGAAAATTACTTAATAACTATATGGAGGTATTCCATCTGCAAGAACGTGAAGGTATAATCGAACGTTTCAAGGTGGTGACCGAAGATTTTACCAAGCATATCTGGATACCACATAGGCCTGTTTTTAAGACGGTCGAAAAAACCACTATTAAGATTAGACCAGTATTTAACTGTTCCCTAAAAGCTAATGGTAAATATTCCTTAAATGAAGCTTCTTATCCTGGCATAAATTTAATGGGAGATATACCAGAGTTACTGCTACTATTTAAGAACTAATAAATATGTCATGTGAGCAGATATACGTAAGGCCTTCCTCATGATTAAACTCTGATCTCTCAAGGACCGTAATAGGTTTTGTTTCTTTATGAAGGAATGAAATAAGCTGGTTTGGTTTAGGTATACCACCATTATATTTGGTTTTAATGTCAGCCCCTTCATTTTGAATTTTATAATAAAACACATTGCAAACAAGTTGCCAGCCGATAACTGTACTGATATGTTAAAAAATTCTATGTAGATAATCTGATTAAAACAGGGAATTCTATTGATGTATTATCAGATCTATACACAAAGACAAATAAGCGTATGAAAAAAGATAGTTTTAACCTTAGATCGTGGAACACGAATTGTTGAAAGCTTAAAAATTTAATGATAAAAGATTAACAATTCGTAGGGCATGGACGTGAGTTTAAAAAGGTTTTGGGATATAAATATTCCACTTTATAAGACACACTTCAGATTTCTGGTTTCTCCATTGACCAGTCGGACAACACTAAAAGAGGAATATTTACCCAAACAGCAAGGTTTTTCGACCCCCTGTCTTTGTGTTTGCCTGTTTCTATCCGAGGTAAGAGAATTGTGGTCTCAAAAGTTGGGTTGGGATGATATTGTATCAGAAGAATATCAAATCCTATAGTCTGCTTTACCACATGACCTGGCCAAGCTTGATTCATTGAAGTCCCCTAGATTTGTAACCAGCGAGGATAGACCTGCTGATTTTTATATACTTTGTGATGCCTCAAAGGGGGCTTATGGTTTTGCAGCTTATAGCGTGCAAGATGGCATTTGCAAAACCTAAGGTGTCACCTATGAAGCCTAAAAGCTTACCTACGCTCGACTTGCTGGCTGTGTTTTTAGCTATCAAGTGTTTACTGCCCCCGTTGAAAGCTTACTTCCGAATTAGGATCGGAGGTATTGTGATATCGGCAGATGCTCAGGTTGTGTTGTCATGAATTTTGTCTGAAAACATTAAAACCAAGAATCAGTTTGTAAAAAATCGACTTAAGGACATTCATTAAATGATTAGGGAACTGAAAGAAGAGACATCTTTTTCTGTAAAATTTAGATATGTTCATAGTGATCAAAACCCTGCTGATTTACTTACAAGGGGGATAACTTTGGAAAAGCTTTAACAAAATCTGAGACTTTGGTCCTTGAGACCTGAATGGCTAAGTAAAAGTCCCATAGAATGGCCTACAAGTAAACTTCAATGCTTAAGTTTAAAAAACAAATTAATTGTGCAGTTTACTTCATTGAATTACACAGTAACCAACAGTGAGCCTCAACCCCTTTAATAAATAGCCTCAATACCCTTTAATAAATACTCGGGTTTTAATTAATTGTATAATTTGACTGCTAATATATTTAAGATCCGAAATAAAATAAAGCACGTGAACCAGGATCCTAGTAACTGCTCCAAAATTTATTTGCTTAAGGTAATGCAACAACAAAGCTTCACAGCAGAATTTGCTCACCTTCAATCACCACAAGGTAAAAAGTACCCGAGTGAGTAAAAAATTTGAATTTGTTCATAGATCAGAGGGAGGGGGGTGATCCGAACTAAGGGTAGAATAAGTAAAAATACAACATATGAGGATGAAATTATCAACGCAGTTTTGTTGGCTAAAAACCACAGCAAACATCTTGGCATACAAGCAACTCTAAATAAAATTAGATTGTCAGGGTTTTGGATCCCTAAAGCGAGACAAGCTGTCAGAGGTGTTATTTCACCATGTACAATATGCCAGAAATTCAATAATCTGGCTTTCAAATATCCCTAAGTTATAAATCTTCCTAAAAGCTGAGTCAATCTCATTAAACGATATTTTCATACTGGGATCGACTCCACTGGTCATGTTTGGGTAAAAGGTGATCACGGTGTTTGTAAAATGTATCTAGTTATATTTACGTGTCTCAACATTAGAGCACTACATGTAGAGTTAGGAAAAAATATGAGCACTCTCTCATTTATTCTGGCCTTGATAAGATTTACAAACATATATGGTATACCCTCTCACATTTACAGCGATAACGCCAAATCTTTCATTGCTAGTTGTGACCTCATGGAGGAGGTTTTTACCTCAAGTGAGTTCAATGACCACTTCCACGTCTATAAAATGTTAGAATTCCTCTACATGCCGCATGGGTAGGTAGAACATGGGAACGCATGATCCGAGCTATTAAGTCCTGTTTATATAAAACTATTGAACGTTCTCGAATAAATTAGTTCGATCTTCTTGCGGTGATATCTGCTATTCAGGATGCCATAAATTCAAGGCTTCTTACGTACAGATGTTCTTCGGATACAACCCTTGAAATAATAACACCGAATTGCTTTCTTCGTCCTAACGTAAATGTAGGAGTAGTATTGAAAATGGATGATCAGGATATTTGGAAAGCTGACCCTCCTAGATCTGGTGTAATTAAATCAATTGAAGCTCGTGATGCAATGTTGTCTAACTTCCGTGAGCTCTGGTATCAGAATTATTTGTTTAAGAGAGCAGTGTAGAGATCTGCACGAGATTAATCTCCAAAATAAAATAGGTGTTGATGATGTGATTCTTGTGAAAATCACCGATAAGACTAGACCATTCTGGCTTCCGGGAAGGGTTCTTGAATTAATAGTGGGTGACGATATCAAAATTCGTTCCGTGAGAGTTAGAAGAGGTGACGGCTCTGTTCAGATTCATTCAATTAAATTGTTGTATCTACTAGAGCTGTCATTGATTCATGCACACCATCCTGTTACTGTTGCTTGCTCAGAAGCAGCTGGTGACGAGGAGTCGACAACTCTGATGGGTCCCGAGAAAGTCCATATGCTGATAATACTTCCAACCTTGTTGTCCGGTCAGTCTAAATTCTTCCTCTTTTCCAGGTTTTTGTTTTGGTTCTAAGGACTATAACTAGGACAGGTATCACTGTCATATTCATATTTCACAACTGTTTTTAGCTCTCTAGGAAGGTCCAGGTATTTCTTCAGTTTTTCACTTTCTTTTACTTTTATTCTGTGATATGGTACAGCAAAGTCTACCAGTTTTCATTTTCTCTTTTTTGTTTGTTTACTACAACTTGATATAGTCTTGTTGTGATTAACAAAGTCTGATCTTTTGGCTGTGACTGGGTGATCCATTTTCATCACAAAATCGCAGAGAATTTTGTGTGTCTTGATTTTCCAGAACAGATTCTGGTTTGTGCTCATATCATTTTTCTGCATGGTCAGTTTGTAGCGTACTACCGCTTGATCTTGATAAACAACGAGAAATACGTATATATAAGATAAAATCTTACATTTTTATTTTTCGACGGTGACGCTTGTGTGGAGTAGGAGAACAGTCGGAGAGAGTTTGCACACACAAAAGAGCTGTCGGAAGTTGGAACAGCCAGCGAGAACCGACTTCAGCCAAAGTTCTAGACTTTACATCGTCTTGAAACTCACACGCGACCCACATGGCCACGCCTCTTCACCCTTGCAATGTTTGTTTTTCATTGGCCATGGCTTACACCCAGGCAATGCTTTTTCTTCATTGGTCACAGCTTACATCCACACATTGATTCTTTTCTGGTATTCACTTTGTTGAATTCATCTACTGCTGGATGTATCACTCAACTAAATCCACTGGATTCATCACATGTCAAGGTAATATATTACAAGTTGCTTGCACAGTTCCCAATGGATCACCTCTATCCAGTCGTGCTTGTCGTTTTATTCGTCCTATGCCAGTTTGCTGCGTCCTGTAATTATCCGATTAAATGTTTCTCTTCTGTCATCACATAATCCACTCTTGCTTTTCTGTGAATTAGCAATGTTTGCTTTGACATAATTAGTTCCTACGGCATTGTTTTGTGCTGTTATTAAAAGTGATTGAGTTTCTCTCTTGAGGTTTCCTCTTCTTAGCCATGTCCAAATCATCTTTTGTAGAGTTTTCTTAGTTTGACGCTTTATTATTGTTGTTGTTATGGTTGTTGTTATTGTTATTATATCTGTTATTATTTGTTGTTTTATTCTTAATTATTTATAAACTCATTTGAGATCTCACAACAGTTTTTGAATTGAAGGGTTTTGCGGTGAGATAAAACTTTTCTAGAGTACAATGAAGAATTTTTCTTTCTTTTTCTTTTATATTTTCTTTGTTTCGATATTCTATACTGAGAGCTTAATATATTTTAGAATATCGAGACATATTGATATTATAATCAAGCAAATGAAATGAATTGTTTATGAAAATTAATGATCATAATAATAATAAAAATAAAAGGGGACTGTCCGTAGCGTATTTGTGAACGTACTGCACTGTGACAAAGCGTAGAAAGCGAATTCGAATTCCAGCCGTTCTATACGTTCACTTTCGGACTAATACTCTTTGGAAAGGTATAACCCTCTTATCCTCCCAGTTATTGGTTAAATAATACCACTTTTGGTCTTTTACAAGGATGGTTTTGGCATTAAATAACCCGCGAAGGTTGATATGCCATAAAACAAAGCAACTAGAAAACAGATAATTATAAAATCAGAATCTGTCTAAGAAAATGAGATCCATAAAATTCTCTGGGATTTTGAGACAAACGGATCACTCAATCCCAGCCAGACGACCATACCTTGGGTTAATTATCAAGAAAAAAGAACTTGTCAATTAGTGCATTTTGCTGTTCTCATGGACCACAGAGTGAAAATAACAGAAATCGAAAAGAAAAACAAATATTTAAATCTTACAAGAGACTTAAAAAAAAAACAAGCAAAAAAACAAATATTGTGGAACACGAAAGTGACGATGAAACCAGTAGTAGTTGGGGTGCTTGGAACGGTCTACAAAGGAGATTGAATGAAGTGAAAATTAGAGACCGAAATGAGGTTATGCCAACCATAGAATTGTTAAGGTCGGTTAGAATTCTTAGCAGAACCCAGTATACCCGAAGAGACTCCAATGAAAAATTATCAGTCATAGGTTGTGCGAAAAATTCGCAAAAATAAAAAAAAAATAATGATATAGAAATTGAATCTTTATTAATAATAGCCTGAGACAACGTCATAAGAATCAATAAAACCTGACACATGACGTGCTGGCTGCAGGTTTCAATTCAGAGTTTTCTTTCTAGATTAGTTGCCTGACTGATGATTGTAAACTCAGTCTAGTCGTGGGCTGCTGCTAGCCGAGATCAAATATTTATTTGCTTGGTTTCTTTGTTTAATGGAATTTTTAACGTCTTAGGTTATTTACTGCAATAGTAATCCCCGTAGAAAGACATTCATAGTACTATTTAATCCATAATTGGGGGAATAAGAGAGTTCAGACCTTCCCGAAGGGTATTAGTCAGAAAGTGAACGTAATAGCACGACCGGAGATCAAGCTCGCTTACTAGATAACGTAGTGGCCAACGCCTTGGACTTAAATATCTTAAATATTAGCATATGGTTTACTATTTAAGTCTTTCGTTTCACTCTGCCTACACTTGATTTCCTTTTGAGTCTTATCTATTCTGGCTTTTATATAAGTTCTTAACGGCGTTATTTTGGGCCGCTATTAATAATGAATCTGTTTTAGTCTTAAGGTTTCATTTACGTAGTCATATCTTGCTCATCTCGAGCGCGATATCCTCAGTCTGTCTTCTAAAGTGTCCATATTTTTATTTCCTCGATTTAATAATTTCTGTTTTCTTGGCTATTCTTGTGTTGTTTGTAGTTATTGATTGCTATAATTAAACTCCTTTTCTTCTTGTTTGTATATGCTTTGACCTGGTGTATTGCCCTGTTCACATATTCTCAAATGGTGTCAAATTGTTTTCCTTCTTCTTTTAACGTATGGTATCTATCCAATTCCATCACACACACACACACACACACACACACACACACACACACACACACACACACACACACACACACACACACACACATATATATATATATATAGCGCAGAAATATAAACAAACGAAATTTGATATATATGTGTTAATTCCCCAGCTGATGTTGAGTCGCAGGCTTGGTGTAGGGGTATATCATCAGCCTAACATAAAGCTTGGCGGGTTTCGATCCCGGCTTGGAGCATCTCGTGTGTCTTGCCACACTGAAGAGTTGTGATACAACGAAACAGTCCGTATTTGGATGACAAATATATATATTTTAATTGAAAAAAAACAAACTATACAAACCTTTACTTAGTTATTATAAATTTATTTCATCAGGCAATTCTATAAGAAAAACGAACCCCTTCACATAGCCATCACACAAACGAGTAAGAATTTATTGAAAGAATATTTCTATAATCTAAAAAAAATTCTTTCCATTGTGTAATGGCTACCCGAAATGAATTTATAATAGCCAAATGACGGCTTGTTGAGTTTTTCCAATTATATGAATTTGCTTTTTATGAAATTTATGAATTTATATATCAATTATCATACGTTAAGCACTCCTGGAGATTTTTAAGAATCCTCATATATTTTTGGATATTATATATATATATATATATATATATATATATATATATACTTTTAGTATACAGTACTTTCAGTAGGGAAACGCATGCTAAGCAAGCAAGCTATTGCTAATGAATTCGATTATCTCTGGGAGCACCATTGTTACATTGTGGGTGTTCTCGAAAATTTGTTCAAAGAAAAGTTGAGTTCATATCTATCTATCTATCTATCTATCTATCTATCTATCTATCTATCTATCTATCTATCTCCTTCTATTCATTATCTATCTATCTATCTATCTATCTATCTATCTATCTATCTATCTATCTATCTATCTATCTCATTCTGTTCATATTAACCTATCGATTTATCTATACATCTCCTTCTGTTCATATCAACCAATCGATCAATCTATATATCTCATCCTGTTCATATCAATTTATTGATCTATCTATATATCTCATTCTGTTAGTATCTATCTATCTATCTATCTATCTATCTATCTATCTATCTCAGTCTGTTTTCATCTGTTTGTCTGTGAATCCATTCTCCACTCATTGAATTCATTCAGTCTTGCCTCCCCCGTACCGGATGCAGGTGTCTTTTTAATCCTTTATGTTGAATTCTATTCTTGCTTATTCCTAGCAAAGCAAATACAAACCTGATAGAGAGAGAGAGAGAGAGAGAGAGAGAGAGAGAGAGAGAGAGAGAGAGAGAGAGAGAGAGAAAATTGATGCACGATCAAATAATTTCCTTCAGCACACCTACAACATCGTCATCAGTGCGCGTTCATTTACAGAATCCGTTCAAAAATGAAAAAGAAAATCATTTAAACCACAACATTAATAAAACCAGCTATAGTCCAAAGGAAAACGTTGCCATTACCAAGGTGTGTTGTCGCTTGATATCCAACATAATCCAAGTGATACGACTTGTTTGAAAGCTGAATGTTAATATTAATCAATACCGCCGTAATTACCTTTTTTTCTGGACTTTGTGTGAGTCACTCTAAGTTTGATGAACAGAAGATATTAAAGTCCATTTCCATTAAAACAAATGATGAGAAAGATTTTGTGAATTAGCAGTTGGATTTTTAGAGTATTACAAAGCGGACGTGGTTTTTAGTTTTTGTTAGCGTTTTAGAAGCCCCTTTATTGGTTTCAATAACAACTTTAGACGATGCAAAGACTTTCCCACTCTTTATGAGGGACAGTTAGGAAACTTACTGAGATGGCATGCCAGAAATTTTTGAATCATGAATAGATATGGAGACCAAACTATCCATTTCTTTTACAACCTGGAATCAAGTGACAACTTTAGAGACACCTTCGATGTTACACATTGGCTAGAGGCAGTCATGTAGGATTTGAGAAATTTACTTAGTTGGAATCCAGACTAGAAAATAAGCAAGTTATACCTAATACCCACACCCAAGAATGAAAAATCAACCGATTCCCAAACTAAAAGAAGCGTAAATTTTTGTGCAAAAAATAGGCTACAATTTTTGTATCTTCATTTTTGCATTTATTTACCATTTTGCGGTAGTCTTAAAACTTCTTTGAGATTCACGGACGACAATTTATCTAATTTGTGGCGAAAAATTATAAGGATCAAGATCCAAAATAATTCAAGAAACCTTTTCCATCATAAATTGTTAAAAATGAATTTTTAACCATTTAGAATCATAGATTAATCATAAACATTTTTATCTAACTTCTTCAGTAGATACGGAATTATTCTTTATCAATTCAGCTACTTTTCGGTTCATTTCTTTTGGGTAAAAATATTAACATTCTTTTGCTTCGAGAATGCATTTAACTTCAATGTCGTTTGCTTATTTTAACTTTAATTTATATGGTACTGTTTACACCGATTTATTAATTCTATTATTACGACCTTCGTGTGGTTATTAAAAGTTTGACCAGCTGATACATATACGTTTAACGCATAAATATATTTTCTCTCTCACATAGTGACATACTCACACAAAGATCTTTTGCACACACAAAATTAATCTATTAGATGAAGACTAAACAAAACTGTTATATTTCATGTATGAATCTTTACTTTCTCTCTTAAAGTATTTAAACTCTGATTAATATTATCTTTTTTTTTTCAGGAAAGGACTTTGTATTTTCGATTTTTCAGCAAACTTTTTACTCAATTTAAAGAAATAATAATTTATCAACTTATGAATCGGTGTTTTATTCAATCATTTATACCTTCGTGCCCGTGGTGTAGTCGTTATCGTCGTAGGAAATGAACACGGCGACTCGAGTTCAAATCCTGGACGAAACTGATTGCATTTCACATAGCACTAATACCCTTGGGAAAGGTAGGAATCCAATTGTTCTCCCTCCAGCTATGGGTAAAATAGTAGGACAGACTAGGTTCTTCAGCCTTGGTTAGGCAACTAGTCTAGGAGAAGGAAAACTCTGAATTGAAACCTGTTAAACTCCGCTTAAAAATTGACCTTGTGTCATATCCTGCCCGAGCGGAGGGGTTGGTAAATAGTACCTTCGTCCGCGACACAAGTACATATGTTTTCGCAACACAGGTCAACTGGCGAAACGGGTAACAAAATTCGTTCTTAACACACCAGCTCTACCTGATGATGTCTTCGCTGGAACACCTGTCCCAGCTAACTGCTCTCTATCACCATCTTTCCTTTTTGTTGAATTGCCACAGCAGTATAAGAATTGTAACTTACAACTTATTTAGAATGACTTTTTTTTTAAAATTCCACAAAATTCAAATATGTTCAGATAGCAAACAAGCTTACATCAGATTTTCGCGAGTAGATATCTTTGCTGGTTGATTGTCTTTTTTTTTTGGTTTATGGTACATCAACACTAATTGAGTTATTTAAAAGCAAAGTCAGACTTTTTAAAGCAATTATACGGTATCAATGTTGGTTGGTTGTGCCGTATTTAATGCCAAATCCTGTTTATACACACACACACACACACACACACACACACACACACACACATATATATATATATATATATATATATATATATATATATATATATATGATTTATAAGTAAATAGTTTGTAGGTAACTTTATATTTAAACGAGTTGCTAGAGCTCATTTGTTTGCACATAGTTAAATAGCTTCAAGTATTCCTATCTAACACTCATAATTTTATTCAAAATTAATAATTTTTAGCACTATATTAATTGGTTGCTAACTAATACTAACATTTCAATTTAACAATAATCATTTGTTTGTGCACAGTTAAAAGATTTCAAGTATTTCTATTTAACACTAATAATTCTGTTTAATGGTAATTATCTACTTGCTCATTGCTAAATGGTTTCAAGTATTCCTATCTAACATAAATAACACTGGGGTCATCATTTCTATGACAACGAAGAACAGCGCGGTAGAAGATTATTATAAAAATTAAATTCTTGAATCTCGAATCCATGCCCTGTTTGCCTCGGGAAAGCTTGATCAACCGTACCAGCAGCTTTTTCAACTAAGCTACGGCAGCTATTGGTCAGTAAAAGTTCAAATGAAAATTACATCTCATCCTCTAGTTTGTCTCCTGATCTCTCGGTGGCATCTTTGTTTTTAAACATTAGTCAGATTAGTAGCATTTATAATTGTTGTAAGAGGTTTATAGCATAGGTGCTGTAGATTTTCTTGAGAAGCCCCACTTAGTATATCAAATTCGCCATCAAGTGTAGCCCAGTTGTTAACAAGCTGGTCATACAAGCAGCTTGCAGTTTCTCAAATACAAAGTCGTAATAACAAACAAATCTGCGACTCAAAACATCTGTGCATGTGACAGCATTCAGCCATTGTGGATTAAGCCGGCTTCGTAAGTGTATTCATGAGAGGAGTTTTTCGGAGATTGGCATCCGAAACCACACTTGACTTGAAACAATTACTAATATTTCATTCAGTTCATTGTCATTTAGAAAAGTATCGGGTTTCAACTGACAAAATAATGTATCATTCTGAGTTTAACTTTTTTTCATATCTCTGAAAATGCATATTTGTTGTGAAGTAGTCTTTTCTTGTGTGATTTATAATGGAGCAGAGATGTAATATTTCGTTTTATATATCTTGCCTTTGGGTTTAGTTAGGCTGAGAATCTTTCGGCTCAGTGCATAGGTTAGTTAGGTGCAAACATGAGCGCAGGTGTTCACGCGCGCGCGCGGAGCGGATGTGTCATTCAGAGATGTCACAATAAGAATCCCAGATTGAGGATGTGACCAGGGACGTGAGTGAAGTCACGCACCGGAGGCGTGGACTGAATTTCGATATGAAATTTTCACTGTGAAATATTCGATATATGGATAAGCGTTTAGCTGTCGTGCACAGACAAAAAAAGAAGATTATGTCGAAAAATAAACATTAGTTATGTAAATAAACACTTTATTTTTCCCCATGAGGCTTCGGACTTTTAAACATTTGTCAGATTAGTAGCATTTTCAAACTTAGAGGACGGCTTTTCTCTGCAAGTATTTCCTGGCATCAGCTGATCCTGCAAACTGTAGAAAGTTCAAAATTAACTCTGACAGGTGGTCAGATAATTGAGATATGGATAAAAACGGTTATTTGTGTGTCAACGTTTGTTTCCAATTTGTATCTGTCGACGAAGACTCAGAACGAATCCATGTTGGAGAGAATATAGTGTATAGATTAATGATCTTTTTTTCGCGTCCTTTAGAGCGTGAAGAAAAGTTAACGACTCAGCTATACTGGTATTGTTTAACAGAAGCTGATAGAAGGAAAAAGAAAACGTTTTTAATCGTTATAATGTTGCAGGGGGGGAATCTTTGAACAACAAGAATAAATAGTGTCAGTGAAAAATGATTAAGAAATAAAATATATTAGCAGTCGACGTTCATCAGCTTGTTCATATTATGATAAATTATACAAAATATTTTAGGTCTTTTCAGTACCCTCAAATTCTGAGTATTCTTGCATTTTTTTATGCTATCGTCCGTATCATTTCACTGTAAGTATCCAAGGTATTCCAGCACCCTCTTCAGTATTTTTGCTTTATTTACTAATCATCTCGTTTGTATGGTTTAATTAATTTTTGCTTCTAAATTATAGACGAGGAATTTTCAAATTTTTAATTATATCAAATATTAGTTAGATACTTTGAATTTTTTAAAAACTGGGACCAGAGATCCTACTTCAGCAGAATGCATCCCTAATTAAATGGCAAATCTCTGAAATCAATAGACCAGTTCATATAACTCGGTAGCAGCATCTCATCAGTTTAAAGCAATGTCAATATACGCATGTGAGAGTCGTTCAAAAAGTTTTAAGTCTCACTCAGAAGAAGTCGTAGAAACAAGACAATTTTTCATTATTTTTCAATATGGTTTCCCTTGACATCAATGCACTTGGTCCAATGGTTTTCAAGCACTGAAATCCCATCACGGAAGAATATGGCATCCTGGTCTTAAAAATACTCCTCCACGATACATATGATTGTTTTCGAAATGATGTCTACACTGGTGGTATTTAAGTTTTGAAAACAGGAAGCATCTGCGCCATATCCTCATAGTGTCATACCTTTTGTTGATTCTTTATGAGTGTTTGGAGCTCTGTTCATTTCTAGATTTGTCGCACATCTTTCACGTTTGTAAGGAGCCTCACCAACACAGAAATCAAGGCGGAGATTTGAATTTTTTTTTCTAGTTTTAAAAGAAGTGGTTATGTGTTACCACCAGAATAATGTGTCCTCGTGGTGTAATGGTTAAAGCGATGAACTGCGGAATCGTAGTACGCGAGTTCGTACTCCAGTCGCGCTATTACGTTCACTTTCGGGCAAATACCCTTGGGAAAGGTATGAATCCAATTATTCTCCCTCCAGTTATGGGTAAATAGTAGGACGGACTAGGTTCTTCAGCCTTGGTGAGGCAACTAGTCTAGGAGAAGGAAAACTCTGAATTAAAACCTGTTAAACTCCGCTTAAAAATTGACCTTGTGTCATATCCTGCCCGAGCGGAGGGGTTGGTAAATAGTACCACCAGAATAATGTTAAAAAAAGACTCTTCATTTTGGGTAGGGTTTAGAACTTTTTAAACAACCCTCGTAGGTAAAGCATGGACTGCAATTGGCAGATTAACGACCATATCGAAATCTGATCTTTTTGATGAAATAAAGTAAGAATTCTTCCAAGCTGTAGTTGGTGTCAGTACTGTTGTATGGTTGCACTACTTGAACTTTAACAAAATGTTTGGAGAAAAGGAGATGGGTGCTAACAAGTAAGACACCCTGTTACACTGAGATTTCATAGCACGCCAACTATTATCGGTATCGCCATCACCCTCCACTTGGCTTTATTCTATCAGTTTGAATATATTAACACTATTGCGCTATGATGTACTAATTTTTGTGGCGATAACATACAAACATCTTTTTGGGATCATTATAATATAGATGATCGAATTTGACTAACCAGCGAGAAATGCCTGAGTTTTCTTTGTCAGATGTGAATTTATTTTTTTTCTCGTTTGAATTTTATAGTTGCATGCCGAGACTTTCATTAACAATTCCGTCACTTGCATGTGACTCTGTTTAAGCTATGAGACAGCAAGGCTTCAAAAACATTAATATTTCCTTTGTAAACAGATAGTCTTAAGCGTGTCCCCGTCTCGTAACCGATTATGTCGACTGGGTGACATACCTAGTAATTCATAGGAGCTCTCAGAACAACACAAGGTGTGGGAATTAATTTTTATTTATTGCGGACTTTTTTGTCCTCATCTTGGTAGTTTTTTGTGTTGTTTCTTCTTTCACTACGTTTCGGCCAAATTTCACCTCTGGCCTTCTTCAGGTGATTTACTGCGACCTCGGATAGGAATATTGAGTCTTGTAACCGTATCCCCAGTAATTACTGCCTTCCATAGTTGTTGTCTATCGCGCTACGTTTTTGACCAAGTAAACCTCTGGCCAGCTTGAGTAGGATTTGAAACCGCTATTTTCTGACAATACTCACCTGGAACCATAGAGACTCAACACCTCTATCCGCTACGCCATGTGCCCCGAAGCTATGGATGATAGAGACGAATGGTATGAGAGAGTTAGTGAAATCCGTCATAGCAGCACGACATAATGATGATATTGATGAAGATATCACTTAATAGAAGCAGATCAGATTGAAGTAGTTATTCACTGTGCATAGTAGTATTGTGGTAGTTGGTGCGCTGACACGTTGTCTATTGCTTCACATCGTGTGGGATTTGAAAGCCGCGCAGATGAATATGCAATGTTTGATTCACCCAAGAAAAACCAATAATAAAATCGGAAAATGAAATAAGAATACATACACGAATAATTCTATTTACAATCAATTATTTGTTTGTACATAGTCAAATGGATATACATACATGATTTGTAAGGGAATAGTTAGTTGGTTATTTCATTTGTAAATGAGTTACAAATAATGTCTGTGCACATCAGTATTTGCTATTGTTTCTAAACAGTGAAATGGTTTCAATTATTGCCATGTAACACTAATAATTCTATTCAATATTAATAATTTGTTTGCAGATTGTGAAGCAGTTACAAGTATTGCTATTTAACACTAATTATTTTATTCAAGACTGTTCATTCATTTGCACACGTTCAAATGGTTCCAAGTATTTCTATGTAATAACAATAATTCACTTCAGGCACACAGTTAAAGAGTTTCAAGTATTGCTATTTAACACTAATAATTCTATTCACCCTTACTCATTTGTTTGCCCATAGGTTCAAAGTATTGCTATGTATCACAAACAATTCAATCAGACAGTCATTTGTTTACACACAGTTAAATGATCAGTTTGATTTCAAACAATTCAATTTAGTATAAGTCATTTGTTTGCACACAGTTTAAATGTCAATCAGTTCTATTCGAGCCATACATAGGACCCTTATCAGGTGCTACCACTTCGGGCCAGAATAGACCTGGCAGCAATGGCAATGAAAGGGGACTCCGCATTCCCTAGAGCTTTAAGACTGGAGCCTCAGCTTCAGGTAGTTTTGTGTCATAACAAGGACACTCGTTGCGGCGGGGGGGGGGGGAGTTACCACTCTGCAGAGATGCAGTCGGTTTATTCTATTGCTGCAGCCGATGATTAAATTTGGGAAAAATATCGAGACGGAAACTTAAAATTTAGAATTTGAATTAAGACGTATGCACAGTTGTACAACACATATAATAAAATGGTGTAATGGTTATCGTCGTGGGAAATGGGTACAGCGCCCCGAGTTCAAATCCCGTATGAATCTGTTTGTATTTCATACAGCGCTAACATCTTCGGGAACGATATAGATCCAACTATTCTCTTTCCAGCTGTAGGTAAATTGTAGGACAACCTGGGCTCTTTAACTTTGTTTGGTCTAGAAGAAAGAAAAACCCTGAATTCAAACTTGTTAAATTCATCTAAGAAATTGATCTTGTGTGACACATTCAGCTCAATTGGAGAGGCTGGGTAGATAAATGATAAAAATAGATTGATGAATAAAATTATGAGATGTAGACTGTATTTGAACGAGTCAGTGCTGATTGTCGATTCTGTCTAATCAGAAAATCTTTGGTGAAAGAGGATTGTACAAATGCTGCACCGTGTATAAATCCTTCGTGTTTATCAGATCAAGCGTCGTGCTACGTTTTCTTGTTTCCAAAACTGAAATTTATTTCGAGGGTAAAACTTGAGGATATGGAAGACATAAGTGTTGTAAGACCGAAACTTACCTGCATCATGGACTCTTCCAGCACTATATTACGAGAGAGCTGTATCCTAATACCGTAGTATTAGCAGGAGTACTAGTCGTACGCAGCCGTATATAACTACCAATATTAGACACCACCGGATAGTAAGCTCCGCTTACCTTTACACTATCCTTTGTAACCTTTTGTTAATATATCTCTAACCCGTGTTTTGTGTTTTCCTTCCGTGGTCCCAATTTTGGTTCCACATCAATGAGAAAAAGTACGACCGCGTAGTTTCACACTTTTAATAAATTTGACATTTTAAAATGTCAATACAAAGAATAAACTTTGTAAATTTACAAATGGTTCGTCAATATTCAGTGTTCAGCATTTATAGTCAAACGTTGAGATTGATCTTAACTGTGTGCAGACTTGCAATCAAAATGGCTGCCCCTCATTCGACATTTTATAGTAATTGGAAGATATATTTTTCCCAGAATGCAACACACATCTGACAGATTCAAAGGGAGAAGCAAAAAAAAAAAAAAACAAACCCTTGAGTTATTTTTGATTGGTCCTGGTACTTGATATTTTGGTTTCGCCGGACCGTCGACCGGGTGAGATTAAAGAGGTCATGCAGTGCGCGATATACCTTCGATAAAGGTTACACCCAGTGAATAAGTAGGCGAAATTGAAAGGTCAACATTCAGTGCCTTAAGATGCAGTATACAACCCTGAGAGATCTATTCGGCACATTCAAACCAAAATGGAAGGAAAACCACGAATCACCTTCGAGAAGCATCGAAGCTAAGGGTGACTAATTTTCTCAACTTCTCAATGTTGTCTGCATGAATAGTTTTTTTTTGTATATAGTGAGAGTCACTCTGTTACTTTTGTTTGTAACTTTTATTATTTTTTATAAACAGTTTTCTAAAATAGCAAACTCAAACATAAGTACTGTGAAAAGAGTGGCTACAAGACGATCGAAGATCTCAATATTTACCGTGAAAATAGCCGAGCTGAAACCCTGGCTTAAAAGAGCGGATTTATAAATCTACAAATCTGACGCTTATTGATTTAACCTACGATTTTTCTGATGGTACCGCGTTAGATTGGATCAGAGATTATCTCGACGAGCATCCAAACATTTTCAGTAAGGAACTATTTGAACAGTTATCTGTCCAGCTCGAAGAATTTGAGAAGTTTACTGAGGCCGTTCGACTCTTGATAAGAGCAAAGCAAAAATCGGTTAACATATTGAGACTGAATTAACAGAAGCCCCATCAGTACAGGTAGAGTTAGCTGAATTCTTTATTGAAGCTCTTAATAATCCCTTTACTAAAGAAGTTGTAGCAAATGCCAATCCTCAAACATTATCGGAGGTTTTGTCATTGGCAAAAAAGAGCGAAAGACTCTTTAAACTGCGAGTTGGTCGGGGAAAAATGCAGTCAAATTTCGAAAATAGATTTTTTAGCGAGGTTCATCGACAAAGCAGCCAGTCGGAAGACGTACGTGGTCATCCGAGTGATAGACCCACGTAGTCTAATTCCTAAAGCTATGCCGTATGCAACTATAATATATAACCTAAAGACGTGCCTATATTTGCCTGTGCCTCCCACCTGACAAGGCTTGACACAAGGTCAAAAACCCGAAGGCCGATTAAAGTGGGGATAAAGGAGGGGATATCGGGAACGAGCCGAGGCTCGAACCCTGCTGATCTGTGTTGCTCATCGACTCACAATGTGAGTCTGATGAGCCAGGTGGTTTCACGAGCCCAAAGATGGGTCCGGGCACATATGCCAGTTTACGACTTAAACTAGACGCGAGGTCTAGTGCCATACAAGGTGTTCCAAAGGAGACAAAAATGCAGCTCGCCCACCCGGAGGTAGCCGAGTCGAAACTAGGAGCCTTAAAGGTCTCAAGTTTGCCATTGTTTCTTTTGCGGTGCCACGCTCCGGGCCGAAGTCCAGAATAGGCTCCCGGGTGTTCTTCGCATAGAATGTGCCATGTGCGCGTATTATCGAGTTCTTAAAGGAGTTCAGTTTACTGGTTCATATTTTCCACTTCACAAAGAAATCCTCGAATCTGATTTTCTATGTTTATCATAACATTTTATGGCAATTTGAAGGTTTCAAATTTGTGTATTTTTAAAACTTTTTTTTCTGAAAAAAGTGGCATCAAAAACAAAAAGCAAAAGGGTTAAAGTGAAGTTTGATGATTTAAGAAATGTTTTTTGTCATTCATAACATGAAATTTATTTGGAGAAATGTCAATACACGTTGAATATGTTGCGCATTGAAAATTAGAAAAGAAAAAATGATTGCCATTAGTGAGAATTTAATGCAAGTCATTGTAGACAGAATAAAGTTTTAATTCTTTGCAAGTTTAATAGCATAATAAATTGTTTTACAATATAAATATTGCAAATGGTTATAGATTCATTAAAAATCAGAAAGAGATTTTCAGAGATCAGTATTTAATGTTGGTATTACTCATAGAATAAGGCCATTACATGGGCACATAAAGTGAAAACATTGCAAATTATTTTACTATGAAAATATTATGGATTAATTTACTATAAAATTACTATGGATCAATTTGTTTTGCGATAAAATTACCATAATTTGATCTTACAATTAAATTACTATGAAGTGGTTTTACTATAAAATTCATCATCATCATCATGTCGTGCTGGTAGCACGGATATCCTTGACCCTCTCTCGCCACCTTTCCCTATCGTTCATCGCCTCAGGCAGGTCCTCTGGTCAACATCCCGTATCCTCACATAGCTGCTGAATGTATGTTCGTGCTAGTCGTCCTGCTTTTGTGTGGGGGTCCATAAGAGAAATTACTATGGGTCAAATTCAGAATAAAATTAAGATGGATTGATTTTATAAAAAATTACGATGGCTTCATTTGACAATGAAATTATTTTGGATTAATTCGATTGGTTTGATTTTACTATTAAATTACTATTAATTGATTTTATTATAATATTACCATTTTACTATAAAAAATAAAATGGTTTTATTTAGCCCAGTCAGCTGGGGCTGAAGAATACACAGACTACATCTTTGCAGAGAGGTAAGACCTCTCTCCAACAAAAGTGATGGATATGACACCAAGCCATCTAATAGCGAAGATCCAATGCTAGAGCTTTGGGGAATGAGAGGTACCCCTTCTTTGCCATTTCTCTCAGGTTCACTCTGATCCGGAGTAGAATTACTTATGTGTTTCGATCCCATCTATGGGTCAAATAGAACTGTTTAAACATTTATCTGTGTGCAAAGAAATGGCTGATATTAAATTGAATTGTTATTGTAACATATCAATACCTAAAACAATGCAACTGTGAGCAAACGAATGAGTAATGTTGGACCGAATCCTTAGCATTAAAAAGCAGAATATGAAACTATCTAACTGTGTGCAAATAAAATTATTACTGGTAGATAGTAAAACTTAAAATCATTTAACTGTGTGTAAACAAATGAGCTCTGGCGTGTTTAAAATTTTATTTAAAAACTATTCGTTTACAAATCATAAATATACATATCACACCCACACCCACAACACACACACACATATATAGGATTTGATATTAAAAGGTTGATATGCCATAAAAACCAACCAACCAATCAACCAACCAATCAACCTATGATTTGATTTTACTATTAAATCATTATGGATTGATTTTACTGTAAAATCTATATGGTTTGGTTTGTTTTTACCATAAAATTGCTATTGACTGATTTTAATATGAAATTAGTGATTTGAAGTTGTTATAAAATGACTGTGGATTGATTTTACTATAAAATTACTAGGGTTTGAATTTGCTATAGAATGACTGTAGATTAATTTTTGGATAAAATTACTAGGGAGTGATTTTGCAATAGAATTAGAGAATTAGAGAAAAGTCCCTAGTAATTTTATCCAAAAATTAATCCACACTCATTTTATAACAAATTCAAACCATACTAATTTCATATTAAAATCAGTCAATAGTAATTTTATGGTAAAAACAAACCAAACCATATCGATTTTGCAATAGAATTACTATAGATTGATTTAATTATAAAATAACCAGGAATTGATTTTACTATGAAATGACATTAGATTGATAATAAAGTGCTGAAAGATTGTCCTTTGTCCGGAAATAAAACAAGTATTACTGGCAAGTAAGAGTTATATAAAGTAAAGTTGTCTCCCTTTAGTCGAGGGTGACTTGAAGGCTCCCTTTTCGATAGCTACTACACCAAGGTGTAGAGGAGAGTGCTACTCCTTTCCTTGGATTGGCCCACTTTACCCTTGATTCTTACCGTATAATGCTGAGTGTTAAGCAAGGTAGCATCAAGTACCATTTTTTTGAGTCTTTGGTATGACTCGACCTGGGATTGAACCCAGCACTCCCTGCATTTAAAATCAGAGAGAAATGGTCAGTTATTGATGTCATATTGCTTACAAAATAGGACTAATATGTATAAGTGGTTCCAATGATTTTGCTATAGAAATACATTTAAGAACAGAGAGAAAAGCATTGTCAGTGGTCAGTAATTGATGTAAATATTGTCAAATAATTAGGGTGGTAATTAATTATATTAATTATTTTATTAATAATTGATAAAATCGATGATTTTATTATTTATAGTAAGATTGTGGACTGGTTACAAATCTTTGTGAGGAAGTGTACTTCGTCGCAAAAGTTCATATGGAGCAGTTGTTGCACGTGTGCGAGATGGCAGGTTTGACAGATTGTTTTGTAGATCACCATGTTTAGCACCTCACGTCAAAATAGTTCTAGACAGGATATTGAACATAAACAAATCAAGGCTTTGCTGATGCAATAATTAAGAAGAGATTATATAAGAAAAGATAATTTTCAATTCAGGCAGACGGCCGTTGAAGAAAGTTGAGTTTTAATCCAAAGAGACAAGTTGAGTTCGACGTTGGTGAGTATTGTTGAGAGATGGGGAAGTGTGTTCTTTTTTATAGCTCGAAACAAGATTCGCTCATGCACCCTTTCAAGGTCTTTCACTCCTCGTGTTTGCGTCGGACTGCTATACAAGAATGTAGATAGTCGGAATAAAGACTTTTTTCGTGATATCGTGTTACAGTATAACTGACATAATAAGGTGATAACATGAATAGTTAATACTTTCTTCACCGATATTAAAGTTAAGTGGATATAAGTAACCAAGGGAAACTGAAATTGGAACAAGGATATCAATTTATCCCTCTTTTTAGGAAACTAGCACAACGTAGAGGTAAACAGCCCCGGAGAATTGGAGGATTGGACATTGTACAAAGATAAGGATCCATATCTCCCCACTGGATATGAGTGCTACATAAACGTAAAACTCTCTTGGCATAATTTGTTGCTTCCGAGCCAATAGTGATTGTGATACTTCGAAAACTTGACAAATTAATCATACAAATACCCCGCCTTTCCAATGAGATATCGATTAGATCGATGATAATCGATATTATTTATAAAGGCATATCATACAATTGACAGGAATCCCACCTGTGTTTTGAATTTTTTTTTGTCATGAAATAATTGTTTTTGCTAAGCAAACAGCTGATAACATTATTTCTTAGATTATGTAGGACATATAACGCAAAAAAAACTCTGGGCAAAATTAGAAAAATTCTAATGTTGATAGAAAATATTTCCGTATATTCTCTGAAAAAAACTTTTCCATTTCATGCAGACATATATTATTGATATAAGTTCATAGTGCTATCATTTAGTCAGTAATATATTCGATCATGCTGCATCACTGATAAAAGTAGGGTTGCGATTGATGCATTGCATCACTCTCACAAGTGGGGTTAAGGATATTGTGTTGCATCACTTACTCAAGTGGAGCTAGGAAGATTGTGAATTAATTTTTATTTATTGCGGACTTTTCCCCCTCATCTTGGTAGTTTTTGTGTTGTTTCTTCTTTCACTACGTTTCGGCCAAATTTCACCTCTGGCCTTCTTCAGGTGACTTTACCGCGACCTCGGATAGGAATGCTGAGTCTTGTAACCGTATCCCCAGTAATTACTGCCTTCCATAGTTGTTGTTGGTTGTAACACATATATTCAGTTTTGTTTGCATTGACATGGAGGCCAATGCCAGCTGCGGCTCGTTCCAGTGGCCTCCATGTCAATGCAAACAAAACTGAATATATGTGTTACAACCAAACGGGCAACATTGCCACACTAGACGGAGCCTCTCTGAAACTAGTCGACAAATTCACCTACCTAGGAAGCAGCGTCTCATCAACCGAGAAAGACATCGACACACGACTGACGAAGGCATGGACAGCTATCGATAGGCTCTCGATCATATGGAAGTCGGACCTAACTGATAAAATGAAACGCAGTTTCTTCCAGGCAGTGGTTGTGTCGATACTGCTATATGGATGCACCACATGGACGCTTACGAAGCGGCTGGAGAGGAGGCTAGACGGAAATTACACAAGAATGTTGAGAGCAGTATTAAACAAGTCCTGGAGACAACACCCCACGAGACTCCAACTATACGGACACTTGCCCCCCATCACGAAAACTATACAAGTTCGACGAACCAGACACGCAGGACACTGCTGGAGAAGCAAGGACGAGCTCATAAGCGATGTACTCCTGTGGACCCCCACACATGGATGTGCAAGAGTGGGACGACCAGCACGAACTTACATACAGCAGCTATGTGAGGACACGGGATGTGACCCTGAAGACCTGCCGGAGGCGATGAATGATAGGGAGAAATGGCGAGAGACGGTCAGGGATATCCGCGCTGGCGGCGCGACATGATGATGATGATGATGATAGTTGTTGTAAAATCACCTGAAGAAGGCCAGAGGTGAAATTTGGCCGAAACGTAGTGAAAGAAGAAACAACACAAAAACTACCAAGATGAGGGGGGAAAGTCCGCAATTAATAAAAATTAATTCTCAGATTAAAAGCCTCATCTCAAAATGATTCCAATTAAAGACTAGGAAGATTGTGTTGCATCATTTACACAAGTAGGGTTAGGAAGATTGTATTGCGTCACTCGTACTAGTGGGATCAAGAGGATTGTATTGCATTTCTGATACAAGTAGGGTTAGGGAGATTGTGTTACATCACGCGAATAAGTGGGGTTAGGAACATTGTGTTGCACCACTTGTATAAGAGGAGCTAGGAAGATTATATTGCATCACTCGTACACGTGTCATCAAGAAGATTGTATTGCATTTCTGATACAAGTAGGGTTAGGAAGATTGTGTTGCGTCACTCGTATAAGTGGGGTTAAGAAGACTGTATTGCATCTCTGATTATAAGTAGTGCAAGGAATATTGTGTTATGTCACTTCCACAAGAGGGATTAGGAAGATTGTTTTGCACCACACGTACAATTGGTGTAAGGAAGATTGCATAGCGTTATCCATTCGATTGGGACTTGGAAGATTGTATTTCATCAGTCGTCCAAGTGGGGCTAGTAAGGTTATGTTACATCACTTACATAAGTGGGATTAGGGATATTTTGTTGCATTTCTCGTACGAGTTGGGTAAGGAAGATTGTATTGTGCCATTCGTACAAGTGGGTTTAGGAAAATTGTATAGCATCACTCGGACAATTGGGGCGAGGAAGATCGTATTGTTTCACTCATATAAATGTAGTTAGGAAGATTATGTTGCGGCCCTTGTAGAAATGGAGTTAATTTGACAAGTCGCTGCCAAAGTTTGCCTAAGTATTCTTGCAGAATATTATCTAGACATGCCATACTCATAAGACACTTGTAAGGTAGAGCATAAGGAGATCCTTCACAATTCAAACGATACCAATTTAAACTCAGTCTCTTTAAATTCAACCATGCAGGTACAATTTATGATGTAACGCTTCATGAAGTCTTGAAGATGCAACTTCGCAAAATAATCTTTTATCTTTTTTCCGGTTCCCAGCTTGATTCAATTGGTCGACTGCATCCTATAAAAAGTTGTGCATTTTATTCTGTGGTTGTTTTTTTTTGCCGTTCGTATTGTGACTATGCGTCCTCACTCATTTTTTAGTTCTTTTCCTCTCAAATTATTATTTTTTTTTTAGAAATCTCTGAAAATGTATGTTGACGTCTGTTAGAATTTTATCCCTATCTTTGTTGCTATCCGCATTATCATCCTATTCACAATTTTCTTTATAACTTTCAAAGTTTCTTTATAACCATTCTACAGAATACGGAAAATAGATCTCTATAAATAATTTGTGTACAATCACAAAATAAGAGCGACACGATATCAAAAACTACTTAAATAAAAAGTATGTGTTGCTTTGAATGGTAAGATGGTTAATGAGTAAGAGTAGAAAGAAATGTTTGGTTATTTGGTTGTTTTATATATATATATATATATATATATATATATATATATATATATATATATATATATTTGTATACCAACCAAATAGTAATTTACAAAGCTCTTTGCATCGATGTGGCACCAGGCCGAATGAATGGAGCACCCAATGGGACTCGAAATCACTCTTGTAAGTTTGCTAATGCTAACTTGTGAACTGTTAAACCACCAGAGGTGGCCAACCAAATAACCTAACCTAACTTTCTACTCTCTCTCTCTCTCTCTCTCTCTCTCTCTCTCTATATATATATATATATATATATATATATATATATATAATGGTTGCCGTCATAAGAAATGGAGACTCGATTTCTTGGATGATGTTGTTTGCATTTCACATAACGTTAATACTCTTGGGAAAAGTATTTTAGGCTATACTCACCCTTGCAACGCAGCCGTTCAAATTATTCTGGGGAGGGGGGAATTCTTGTTACGTAGTGGCAAAAGTACTGGACTGCAATATTGTCCGAATCGAGTTCGAATTCAATTCACACTATTAATTTTGTTTTCGGACTAATACCCATCAGGACATTTATGAACTCTCTTATCCCCCACCAGCTATGGGTCAAAAAGTATCACTAATATTCTTCTGCAAAGATGGTTTTAGCATTAAGTAACCAATGAATGTTGGTATACCATTAAACGAAGAAACCTAACCAAATCAAGATTAGGTACAAACTGCACATATTGTGGTCTTAAAATTTTATTGGCTTCACTCTATTACATCCGGTGAGTAATATTATAAGTTTTATATTATATTGCAGCTATATACAACGACAATAACGTGATATTGACATGGAGGTACCCGTGGTGTAATGGTTATCGTCGTAGGAAATGGACACGGCGATACGAGTTCAAATCCTGGACGATATTGATTCCATTTCACATAGCACTAATACCTTTGGGAAAGGTATGAATCCAATTATTTTCCCTCTAGCTATGGGTAAATAGTAGAGCAGACTGGGTTCTTCAGCCTTGGTGAGGCAACTGGTCTAGGAGAAGGAAAACTCTGAATTCAAACCTGTTAAACTTCGCTTAAAAATTGACCTTGTGTCATATCCTGCCCGAGCGGAGGGGTTGGTAAATATGATAACGTGACAATGATCGCTTTTAAAAAAATTAATTCATTATAGTTGAGCAATCACACTAAATGTTATATAAGATGAGAGTCCTTTTGTTTGATTATTTTGTCAAAATAATGTGAATTATAGTAAGGCATTTCATTTAAAAGTATTTATGTTGTCACCAAGGTTGAGTTAAGCCTAACACCAACATTACTCACATTACAATGTGTACACCACAGAATTTAAGCTCTTTATTTTATATTGGGCGTATGAGACGACCCCTAATTTTTGGCGCTGATTATACGCTGGGGACATTGGCCCAGCGGTTAGAGTGTTCGCCAATGGCCCGGGAGACCTGGGTTCAATCCCAGGTCGAGTCATACCAAAGACTTTAAAAATGGTACTTGATACCACCTTGCTTAACACTCAGCATTATAAGGTACGGTTCAAGGGTAAAGTGGAGCAATCCTGGGAATGGAGTAGCGCCCTCCCCTACACCTTGGTGTAGTAGCTATCGAAAAGGGAGCCTTCGGGTCACCCTCGACTATGGTCGCTAACTTTACTTTTTTTATATACGTTATATATATAGGAGGCGAATGTAGACCAATGATTAAAATTGTTTTTTAAACTTTCAAAAATGTTTAAGATCACAGCCGTTAAAAGCATTGACTCTAAAAACATTGATATTAGAATTGTGAATAAAGTGTTCACCTGTCTAAAATGATTTGCCCCGCGGCTGGGCCTGTAGAATAGACTGACTGCACCTCTGCAGACGGGTAAGACCCCACCACCACCACCAACGAGTGTCCTGGATATTACTCTAAACAATCTGATGGTGAGATTTCAGTAATGCTGGAGCTTTGGGGAATGCGGAGTATCCTTTTATTGCCATCGCTCCCAGGTCCACTCTGGCCCGGAGTGGTAGCACCTGATAAGGGTCCTATCGATGGGTTAAATAGAACTAACGACATACTTATGCTAAACGGAATTCTTTCACTAAACTGAATAGCTTGAAATAGAAACGTTATTGACAATTAAACCGTTATAACATTTAAACTGCGTGCTTATGCTAAACTGAATTATTTGAAATAGAACTGGTTTTTGACGATGAAACTGTATTTACACTAAACTGAATTGTTTGATATAAAATTGTTTTGACATTTAACTGTGTTTAAACAAAATCTGTACTTATACAAAACTGAATTAGCTGAATTAGAACTGCTTGACGAAACTGAATAACTTGAAATTGAAGTGTTTTTTTACAATTAAACTGTATTTACATTGAGCTGTGTGCTAATGCTAAACTGAATTGTTTGTAATAGAACTGATTATTTACATAAAAATGGATTTGGCATTAAATAACCTACAAAGGTTGATATGCCATAAAACCGAATTAACCAACCAACAACCTAAAATGATTTTGAACTTCATTAACATATTGGCTCTTAAAACATTGAAATTGCATGTGAATTTGAAGTCTTTGACCGTTTAAAGTAATTGTGAACAACATTAACATATTGGCTCTTAGAACATTGAGATTGCATGTGAATTTGAAGTCTTTGACCGTTTAAAGTAATTGTGAACGACATTAACATATTGACTCTTAAAACATTGAGATTGTAATTATGTATAAAGTGTTCATCTGGTATACCTATGCGAACTAATCATCACATAACTGTTTTCGCGGTTTTCATCATTCATTTTTATAAATGTTACCTTTATAGGATACACATTTTTCTAGTCTTAAAATAATCAATAAAAACATACTTAAGAACATTCTAGAAATTTAGGATCAAAATCGCATTAGCATTTAAGTTACATTTTTATATTTTTCAACCAACCTGCTAAAAACATAGAATAGAACATTCTAGAAAAATAGGATCGGAAGTCAACTAACAGAAAATATTTAGGCTCGAAAATAAGATAGTAAAATACAAATCTGATTGGTAAATAAATTTCTACGTGCCAAAATTTTAGGACGATTCTTTGATCCACCTGTAGGATATAAATAACAGAGTTAGGGAGCCATTAACTTACACACAGACCAAGACGAAGACTAAGACTAAAACACAAGCCACTAAGCCAGTAAAACAGTAGTCGATACTATGTCCGGCAAATTCCTTTCCTTCCTCAACTAAAGTTCATGACCTAGCTTCAGATGGCCGAGAATCACATTCAAAAGAAAAACCCGACAAACTTTCTTTCATCAACGCGACACGCTGTCGCCACAATCATAAAACAAGACATGAACTTAATGTAAGTAAGAACGACTTATTTACGCACTCCGTTAACATACACACATCTTTAAACAAATTTATTTTCTTCTTGCCAAACTTTATTTTCCAAAAGGCCATTTACACATCATGTATTTTATTTGTTTTCATATTCTGTTTTATGCATATTAAATTGTTCGTTGTTTAATGTTCGTTGTGTTCTATTCCATTTCTTTCACGCGATTGTAAAGTTTTGTGTTGTATTTGTGGTGGAAATAATTTAGAGAGCAATACCCGTAAAGTACGGACGCACATCTGAAATAACCAAAATACATACAACCCCCACACCTTTCAATGTTTATACAGTGTCAACTATTTCTTGAAAGACAAGAATATTCGGTTGGAAACATTAGAAATAAATAAATTTCATTTAAGAATTTCCTTCAATTTTTTTTACGAATGGCAAAAACATATATCACAGTAAAATTATGCATATAAATTTTTCTTTTCGCGGCATATCGCATTTTCGTCAAATGTTTGTATATACCTTTCAATTTACTTTCGACACCCAAGCAAAACAATCTACAAACTTTTTTTTAATTAAAATAATTTTTTGAGCTATAGATAGGAAGAATGATAAGATAAAATTCTAATATAAACTTTCTTTAAGTAAACTTTAAATAAGTGGAAATATTTGAGCTTGAACATTTATTTTACATTGTGTGGACGAAACAATTTGTCACCAAATAATTAGCATGAGAACATTTTTGGTCAAAGAAAACTTCATTTTTAAAATTCTACCAAGATTCAATTTATTATTGGGTTTTGATAAAGTCCTCATTATATATTTTATAAAAGATAAACGTTTTACAAAATCTTCTATTTCGAATTTAAAAACATCTTTTATCGAATTAATAGATTTTCTGCAAAATCTACTAAATCATTTAAATCATTAAAACAAAAATGATCTTGGATTACCAGAAAAAAAGTCACCTTCTCTTCTGGGACTCTTCTATCAAATAAACACCAGTTATAAGAAGGTGACTTTTGTTGATTAATTTAAATCAATAATTTTCAATATAGCGCATATATCTACTATGCGTCCTCATATAAGAAGTTATTTTACTTGTGCAACTCGGAGTTTTCACCTAATATTCGCATATATATATATATAGGGAATGGGGGATCACCCTCCCCAACAATTCGGTGTAGTAGCTATTGGAAAGAGAGCCTTCGGGTCACCCTTGACTAAAGTCACCAATTTACTTTTTACTTTATATATATATATATATATATATATATATATATATATATATATATATATATATATATGCATTTGTGTATGTGTATGTGTGATTATCTGAATATCGCTTTCTCTGTATCTTTCTCTCTCTCTCATAACTATATATATATATAGTATTCTTTGGTCCAGTTAAACCGGAGTTGGGAACAGGATGGAAATAAATCTATAATCCTATGTGACCGGTTTCGTTGTTTTTTCTTCAAGAGTGTATATATATATATATATATATATATATATATATATATATATATATATATATATATATATTAGAGTGCGTGTGTGTGAATGTATTACAATATTTGCGTTTATTTTCATTTATGTATGTGTATGTTATTTCAAAAATATCCGTATGAGTAGAAAAATAAAGAAAAAAAAATGAATAGATACCCTGATAGGCATTTGATCTCTCTCTCTCTCTCTCTCTCTCTCTCTCTCTCTCACACACACACACATATATATAATGCCGTGTAGGAATCCTTATTAAAAATTGTAGTTGCAGAAGACTCTTAGTAAGTTCCGGTCTGATGTCACACTGTGCCGATGATCTACGGCTTCCAGTGTTATCTTTATTCTAACATTATCAAATCCGGTATCTTTCAAAAGAACGAAATTGTTGACCATTTTTCTGGTGGGTGGATAGGATGGATGGGATATTTGGGAGACCAATGATTAAACGTAAACATCTCATTGTCCTCCATGTCTAATATTGTTATCTTTGAGTTACAAGATCGTGGCTGAGGTAACTGGTCATACTGTCATGCATATAATATATATGTTTTTTTTTCTTTTTTTTAAAAGAGTGATAGAATGAAAACTACGGAAAGAATATTACCCGTAATTTAAATACAACTTGATGATTCTGTTTTCCTTTTGGGTAACCCTTACGTCGCTTTGTGTTACAGCAGCGAGAATGCTTGTTGTCATTGAATATCTTTTAACAGCAGCACAAAATAATGTCTAAGGTTTTCTTTCTTTTGTTTAATGGCATATCAACCTTTGTAGGTTATTTAATGCCAAAGTCATTCTCCTAAAAGAACAGTAGTGGTACTATTTAACCCATAGCTGGGAGGATAAGGGGGTTCATACCTTTCCCAAGGGTATTTGCCCAAAAGTGAACGTAATAGCGCGACTGGAGTACGAACTCGCTTACTACGATCCCGCAGTCCATCGCTTTAACCATTACACCACGGGGACACCCCGAAAATAATGTCTAAGTAAAAATTGATAATAAACAGTGGAAAAGCAAGTGTAGGTTATCTGGTAACAAAAATGAAACGGTTAATCATAAAATAAGCAGATGCAACAAACTGGCCCAAAAGGAGTACAAGACGAAGAACGACTGCGCGAGGAATACAAGATTAGGTAGGGAAGAACTGAGAAAGAGATTAAAATTTGGTTTTGGTTTAGTTTCATTTTAAATGTCATACTTCGTGAGTAATTAAATTCCAAAGCCATCTTTGTAGGAGAACATAAGGGGCACTACTTAACTCATAGTTGGGATGATAAGGGAGTTCATACATTTCCGAAGTGTATTTGTCCGAGAGTGAACGTAATACCGCGAATGGAATTGGAACTCGCTTTCTGCGATGTCACAGTCCTGCACTTTAGCCACAACGCTACGGAGAGACACCAGATTAAGATTGGAGCATAGTGGCCAAACCAGAATAATTCATAGAAAATGAAACCCATAAAATTCTCTGGGATACAAACGGGTCTCACCTTTCTCGCTCAGAAGACAAGACGAAGAAAAAAAGAACTTGTCATCTTGTAGACTCTGCTTTTCTAGCAGACCGCACCGTAAAAAAAAGAAGCAAAAAGAGAGACTAACATTTGGATCTTGCTAGAGAGCTGAAAAAGCTGTGGAACATGAAAATGACAGTGATACCAATTGTATTTGGCGTGTTAGGAACGGTTCCCAAAGATTTATCAAAGAGACTGGGGGTATTGGAGATCAGAGGAAGAATCGACACCATCCAGACCACAGTACTAAATACTTAGAAGAGTTCTGGAGACCTGAAGAAACTTGAAGTCACTTGGACTTCAATGAAAAACCACTGGTTAAAATTGGTGTAAAAAATTAACAGCAATAATAATAATTACTCAGTACAAACTAGACCGTCTTTTCCTGATTGTCCCACAAACAAGATCACCCTTCCCATGTGACGGTACTCCAGCTCTCATCAAACATGGGGGTAATTCTGTTTCCAATCCGCTGATTATCCTGCTGTCGGATATATCTTCAGATGACACGATCAATTCGTTATCTGCCCACGTTGTGTTTTTTTAGATCCTGACAACAGATCAATAGCTAATCGGAGTCGGCGGTCGGCTAGTAAACGGATAAAACCGCACAATTAAGAAAGTAAAAAAAAAATTCGACGCCAACAAACAGAGAATGAACACGGCTTTGTAAAAATGATATTTAGTTAGAAAAGAAAAAAATATCTTCGACGATGGAAGAAGCATTCACCCTTCTCAGAGGTGGGAGGGGTTAAGTTCGAGACCTGGTTCAAAAATATCAGTCTGTCGGTTCTTTGTATAAATTTAAGCTTTCCTGTTATCGCTGTCTACAGCCTGGCGTAAGGCAATCTCAGTGGCGGTTATACTTGCTTTTAATTCATTTTTTATACCCAAGGTAATCTGGAAGAAGGCCGAGATGTGGAAACTAGTTGTCACTTTTGGCTACTGATGAGTTATTTTGGGCTTTCTCTGTCTCTCTGCAATTGTCGTATTTTCTCAATATACTTCACTTTTTCTACACCCAGGGTAGTCTGGTAAAACGTCTGGTCTAAGAGCAATAGGGGAATTCAACTCGCGTTCTCTCCACGGGACTCTTCTTTTTCTTCTTGTCATGTTCTCTTAATTCACTTCTCGTTTTCCGTACCCAGGGCAGTCTGGTAAAAGGCCCCCTTATGTTATCATATTATCTCGATTTCGATACGCTTCTTATCTCTAGGAGTCTGGCACAAAGACATTTCTCGTCCGCTTCGAGCTGGTCTCTAAAGTATCAGATCTCGATTTTTTTTCGTTTCTTCATCTCGACGAGTCTGGCATAAGGCTACATCATGGCATCGCATTATCTTTGTCTTACTTCGCTTCTTTCATAGTGTTGTATACCAGTAAGACTACATCATGTCAAACAACATGCAACATGACTTTCCTCTGCCTCTCCATTCTAGACATTCTGACACAAACGACGCATATCTAATTCGCGCTCTCTCCGTTGGTATCTTCGAGGAAATCAATCCTTCGTATTTTATGTACATCACCGTCGGAGGGGTGGTGGTGGGCGTGGCTATAAATATCAAACTTCAAATTTGATTTCCAACAGTCAATTCCGCCTCCCACTCTTTGTCACCCTCTTCCCACCCGCTTTACTCTTTACTCTTACTTTTACCCAAAAGGGACAGATCTCCCCAAATTTGGAATTATTACAATTTTATGTTCACGTGACATGACATCAATAAACGTTCATTCATAACGGTAAGAGAACTGAATTAAAATTTTCCATACTTTGATTAAAAGAAATTTGCTGTTTTCCGAATTTTTCGCTCTCATGCGCTGATAGGCAAGGACTGACCTCCACGTCAAATCCCCAGAACCGATTTTCTGCTTACCCTGGCTTGCAGTGAAAACCATTCATGAAAATAATGAATGAAGATCGTTTCAATATATATATTTTCTCATTTTTCTTTTTGGTCAAAACAACATTTTTCCTATTTAATCCTGAATGTATGTTCGTTAGTGTCCGTCATAGACCAGGAGATCGGGGTTGAATCCCGAGTCGAGTCATACCAAAGACTCAAAAAATGGTACTTGATACTTCCTTGCTCAACACTCAGTATTATAAGGTTCGGATCAAGCGTGAAGTGGAGCAATCCAGGGAAAGGAGTAACGCCCCCCTACACCTCGGTGTAGTAGCTATTGAAAAGTTTACTTTACTTACAATATACTGAGTTCATTCTTCTAAAATCTGCCGCGGTTAACTCTTATGTTTATGGTCAATAAATTGACTGAACTCTGACCTACGTTGTCACACCCATAATGTCCCCCTAGACTATGGTCACCAATTTTACTTTACTTACAATATACTGAGTTCATTCTTCTAAAATCTGCCGCGGTTAACTCTTATGTTTATGGTCAATAAATTGACTGAACTCTGACCTACGTTGTCACACCCATAATGTCCCCCTAGACTATGGTCACCAATTTTACTTTACTTACAATATACTGAGTTCATTCTTCTAAAATCTGTCGCGGTTAACTCTTATGTTTATGGTCAATAAATTGACTGAACTCTGACCTACGTTGTCACACCCATAATGTCCCCCTAGACTATGGTCACCAATTTTACTTTACTTACAATATACTGAGTTCATTCTTCTAAAATCTGCCGCGGTTAACTCTTATGTTTATGGTCAATAAATTGACTGAACTCTGACCTACGTTGTCACACCCATAATGCCCCATACAACAGTATATAAAAGGATACCCATCATGTGAGTATTTCTTGTGTTGTATAGCCACATAATATATATACAACTATACACGGAAACATAGTCAAACATACTGACAAACTTCAATGAACGAACGAACACACTTCTTTATAAAAAAAATATACCTCTCACACTTTATCCTCGAAAGGGTTGCAAAAGGGTTGATGTTGGTTATGTGTGAGAGGTGAGTTGGAGACGGGGACAGACTGCTACATATTGACCCCAAGTTCTTCTGACCATAGCAGCACTTCTTTCGCATTCTAGCTGGGCTGCTCAACCGTGGGTCACTGAGGGCCCAAGGCCTCTGTCTGGAGCTGGTTCTCACTCCGGCATCTTGTCCCTCACTGACTCCTACTGCAACTCGAACTCACTCACTCGAACTGACTCAAGCCGTCTGTTGCACCTGGTTATATAATTGTTTGACATCCACCTGCTTCCTTTGGGCGTAAGCATCTGCACCGAATTCAACCACGTCCACAGGTCAAGGTGATATTCCGATATCTTCGACCGGATGCACCAGTTTCGCTGTTCTTCTGCTTATTTACACAGGTGCATCTCTTGATTGACGGTTCGGTCGTAGGTCAATATGTTACAATTGGTCTAATGATTGCTTAAGCGAGAAAATAACGGTCATCAAGCGCTGCTGACTTCGTGTGTATGCTATTGTAAGATCTATCTATCTATGATGAAATCTCGCACCAACTTCAAAGTATGAGAACCCAACAGTTCAGTTAAAAATCTGAACCGTTGGACTACCTACACACAGGTGATTTACTTATAGAAGTGAAGGCCTGTGTAGAACCAGAAACACTTTTTGGATAAACTGTGCTGGAAAAAATAGAGTACCAGTAGGCTATGGATTTTCCCGAATAATACTCCTTTAAATTCAGAGTTTTTCCTTTTAGGCAGGTCTCATTACGAGCCCCATTCATTCGGCCATGCGCCACATCGAAGCAAAGAGCTTCATTAGTTACTACCCTACCAAGGGTAGAGAGCCTAGTATGACCTACTATTTTATCAATATCCATAAATCTATATCTGTTTGTTTGTTTTGTGGCACGTCAAATTTGTTGGGTTATTTTACGTTGAAGTCAGTTTAACAATTATGGCCTCCAGTTATATACGGTACAAAAATGTATTTTCATAATCAGTAGCGTAGTGGCTAACTTGCTAGACTGCGACATCCTAGTAAGCGGGGGGGGGTTTCCTCTGGTGCAGTGGCTAACGTGTTGAACTGTGACTTCGTAAAAAGCGATTTCGAACTCCTGTCAGGCTAATACGTTCACTTTCAGACTAATACCTTTGGGATAGGCATGAACTTTCTAATCCCCTTCAACAATGAGTTAAATAGTACCATTACTGTTCGTTTACGAGGATGGCTTAAAATAATGCACGAAAGTTGATATGCCTTTGAACAAAGAAACTAAATCAAGAGCTAATGTATTAATAAAGTTGCCATTCATTAGAGCTCTTTAGTAGCATGGAGAGTGCCAATGGCAATTTTGAATTTTTTATACATCAGAGCACAGCTTGGTGCAAAATCTGTTAATTGAAAACGACTTATTTCTGAAGTAATATGGAAAATGAGAAATGTGCTAGAAAGTTCTGTGTCACTTGAAAAAATCCATTATATTTCGTTTTAGATATGGAATGGGAAGTTCAAGTTCGATGCTTTAAAAAAAAGCCATTGTACTTCCTTGTGTGTGTGTGTGTGTGTGTAAGAGAGAAAGAGACGTAGCGAGGTAGATTGATTTTTAACTGTATATCAACCTGTCTAGGGTTATTTTATACCTAGCGGTTAGTGAAAAGCATAAACTGTTACGGTTTTTTAAGGGTATTGCTGCTCACAATTATATGATAACAAGCATTCCTATCTAATACGAATAATCTTCACACTGTTTGTATGGTTCAAAGTTTCAAGTATTCCTATCAAATACTTATAATTTTCAAACATTTAATGCTGAAGTCAGCATTTTTTGCTAGCTATTATACGATCTCAAGTAAATATTGATTTAGTTTAGGTTTATTTGTTTAACGGCATATCAACTCTTTATGGGTTATTTAATGGGTTATTTATGGGTTATTTAATTTCTAAATGTTTGATGGTAATCATAACTATATTTTCAATGTTCCATTGCATTTTTCTCGTTACACTTTAAAATGTATTCAATCAATCTGTACACAGTTAAATAATATAAAATATTCAAATCGAAAAATACGAATATATTTTACAGTTATATGGTTTCAAGTATTCTTATCAAATACTAATAATTCAAGCAATTGCAACTGTTTCTCTTTTATAATCATTCGTTCATGATTTAAAGTATTCCCATCAAATACAAGGAAGGATTCCTTGGCGTAGTAGCAAACGACCTGGACTGCGTCATCGTAGGAAGCGAGTTCGATCTCCAGTCGCGCTATCATATTCACCTTCAGACTAATACCCTTGGGAAAGATATATACCCTCCCATCAGCTCCCTGCTGTGTATTAAATTGTACAACTACTGTTCTTCTACAAGGATAGCTTTGGCATTGAATAACCCACGAAGGTTGATATTCCATTAAACAAAGAAACCAAAAATTCTAATACTGATAATTATCAAACATCTAGATAGGAAACCTAACATGTACAACCACTTCGGGTCAGAGTAGACCTGGGAGTTATAGCCATGAAGAGAAACTTTATGCTCGACTGTGATCCAGAACAGGCACCTCACCATCAGATGAAGATTTGGTTTTGTTTTATAACCATTATAGGTTTTTAATGCCAAATCCAAGTTTATGCATGAAACAGTTTTATTTCAAACTATTTAGTTTAGTATAAGTATATTTTTTTTACATACCGCTAAATGTCAAAATAGTTCTATTTCAAACAATTCAGTTTAGCATAAGTACACAGTTTCAATGTCAAAAACAGTTTTATTTCATACAATTCAGTTTGGCATTAGTACAGTTTAGTTCTATTTGATCTATAGATATGACCCTATAAGGTGCTACCACTTCGGGCTAGAGTGGACCAGGGAACGATGACAATGAAAAGGTACTTCACATTCCCAAAAGCTCCAGCATTACTGAAACCTTACCATCAGATTGTTTAGTATCATATCCAGGACACCCGTTGGAGGTAGGGTCTTACCACTCTGCAGAGAAACAGACAGTATATTCTGCATCCCAAGCCGACAGGACAATCAGGCAATCATATAAAGATAAGTGTCACCCCAAGGAGGTGACTTATGTTTCTGCCGGTAATTCATGGGGCGTATTTTAAATTCTAAGCGCCACAAAGAGAGCTTGAGTGAAGTAGATAAAAGAGAGAAAATGAGACAAGAAAATAGAGAGCAGGAAAATATAAGACGAGTAAAGAAAAAAATAACACAAGATACTGATGTATCGTTATACACCAAATAGACAGTTGTAACATTACGCGACACAAATAGAAGTTTGCAACGCTACGGTGTTCAAATAGAAGTTTGTACTGGTACGGTTTAAATTGACATTTATACTACTACTACTACTACTACAACGAAAAAATAACACTTGAGACTGAGGTAAAAAGAAGAGGGAAAAAGGGATTGCGAAAGAGTGAGCCACACACACACATACAGAGGAAAGAAGATAAAGTTAGGGAAGGGTAAAAGAGACCAGTAAAAAATAGACAAAATGAGATAAAGACGAAAAAAGAAAAAAAAAGAGACTCAATGTGTGTGTATGTGTGTGAGTTAGAAGAAGAGAGAGTTTTTAGAATAGAAAGAGAGCGAGAGAGAGAGAGAGAGAGAGAGAGAGAGTAAGAAAAGGGGCAGCGAAAATAGAGAGAGAGGGAGAGAGAGAGAGAATGAGGAAAGAACAGACACAAGTGTGATTGACTTGCCGTAAATAAATAGCATGAAAGAATGAGGTAAAGAGTAGAAAAGAAAAAAATAAATTGTGATAGATATATATATATAGAGAGAGAGAATATGAGAGAGATAGATACTGAGAGAAATAATGACGTGAATGGGAAGGAGAGAGAATTTTTAGGGTAGAAAGAGGGAATATAAAGAGTGAAGCAGAGAGAGACAGAGAGAGAGACAGAGAGAGAGAGAGAGAGACAGACAGACAGACAGACATGGTGGGGAAAGAGCTGAGAAAGCAGGAAAAACGAGGATTGAAAATAAGAGAATATCAAAGAGGGAGGTAGACAGAAAAAGATAGACTATGAAAAAAAAAAAAAAAAAGCGGGAAAGTGAGAGAGAAAGTACTCCTTTGAATCGAAATTGCTTCTTCTGACAAGTATACGTGCACCATTCTGAGATTTTGGACAAAATAATTGATTGATTAGCTTGATGAAATGGTAACCATTTTCCCCACCCCTTTTTTGTCTCTGGATTAGCACCAACTAGCTTTTGCAGTGAACTGAATGACGGATCATCGATTTGACAACGAATGAACGGAAAGAGAGAAAATTTGAGTTGTCAACCTTACAAATGGACATAACAGCAAACAGTCACTATGATGAATGGACGATATAGAACATAGGAGAGAAACTGCAAGGGAGATAATTATGGCATGATAGATTCACACGGGTCATGGGCTGTGCAATTGAGTGACTTTGAAGGCAAAAACCCCAAACAAACAAAAAAAAAAATACTGCTGGTAAATCGTTCGTATTTGTCAGTCATAAGTAAAGTAAAGTAAAAGTTGGCGACCCGAAGGCTCCCTTTTCAATACCGAGATGTAGGGGAGAGCGCAACTCTATTAGCTGGATTGAACCCCGGTCTTCCGGACCATTAGCCGAGCACACTACTCACCAGTCCATTGGTCCGGTCCATTTCTATTTTACATAAATGAGTACATCTTTAGATTTTTTAATGAGAAGACAGTTTGTCTTCTAAACCAAAGGTATATGGATTTTATTTTTTTAGTGGAACTTTATACAATCTAATTAAATAATGTTCAACTTGACAGCATTGCAACTGTCACTAGAAATAAAATTGCATCACTCTATGCCACCAAGAATAAAATGCAACACTTTGCCTTCGGAAACAAAATTTTTGTTGCACAGTCCCAGTAGCTTTACCACCCCCAAATAAAATTCCAGCAGCTTTACCTCACAAAATAAAATTCCAGCAGCTTTACCCCCCCCCTTAAAATTCCAGCAGCTTTACCCAATAAAATAAAATTTCAGCTCCTCTTTCTCCAAAAATAAAATCCCAGCACCTCTATTTCTCTAAAAATAAAATTCCAGAACCTCTACGTCCAGGAATAAAATTCCAGAAATAAAATACGAGCACCTCTAGCCCCAGAAATAAAATCACATCACCTCTGCCCCAGAAATAAAATACTAGCGCCTCTATCAGCAAAACCCAGAAATAAAATTTCCTCACATCTGTCGCCAGAAACAAATTTACGGCTCTTCTGTCCCCAGAAATAAAATTCCACAGGTTTTGTCCTTAAAAATAAAATTCAATCATCTCTATCAGTAGAAATAAAATTTCAGCTCCACTTACCGCAGAAAAAAATTTTCAGCACCTCTCTCCCAAGAAATAAGATTCCAGCGTATCTATTCCCAGAAATAAAATTGTACATTTATGTTAGCATTTTAATGAAGTAAAGAGCTTATTAATCTATTTTTCTTAAATATTTCGTTTTAATTATTTTTCAAAATTTTCAGGGATACTTACTAATACTAACTAATACTCACGTTGAATGGCAATTGAGATGCTCGCAGTGTAACGGTTATTGTCATATGAAATCGACACTACGTCTTTAGTTCAAATCCTGGACGAAACTGTTTGAATTTCCAATAACGCTCATATCCTTGGTAAAAGTATGAATCCAACTATTCTTCCTCCAATTATGGGTCAATTGTAGGACAGACTGGGTTATTTAACCTTGGTATGGTAAGCGGTTTTTGAAAAAAGAATACTCTAAATTCAAATATGTTAAACTCCGCTCAAAATTGGCATTGTGTCACATCCTTCTCTTGGCGAATGGGTTGGGTAAATACATATTCCTCTTAAAAATTGACTTTGTGTTGAATCTTGCTTGTGGTGAAGGGGTTAGGTAAATTACTTATTCCTCTTGAAAATGGACTTACGTCGCATCCTGCTTGCAGTGGAGGGGTTGGGTAAATACATATTCCTCCTAAATATTAACCTGGTGTCGCATCATGCTCGTGGCGAAAGAGTTGAGCAAATACATAATCCTCTTTAAAATTGACCTTATGTCGCACCCTGCTCGTGGGGGAGGGGTTGGGTAAATACATAATCCTCTTTAAAATTGACCTTGTGTCGCATCCTGCTCGTGGGGGAGGGGTTGGGTAAATGCATAATCCTCTTTAAAATTGACCTTGTGTTGCATCCTGCTCGTGGGGGAGGGGTTGGGTAAATACATAATCCTCTTTAAAATTGACCTTGTGTCGCATCCTGCTCGTGGGGGAGGGGTTGGGTAAATACATAATCCTCTTTAAAATTGACCTTGTGTTGCATCCTGCTCGTGGGGGAGGGGTTGGGTAAATACATAATCCTCTTTAAGATTGACCTTGTGTCGCATCCTGCTTGTGGTGGAGGGGTTGGGTAAATGCATACTTTGTATGGTAATGATCATGTTTATGTTAATTATTTTTGTAGCAATTTTCTTTCTTTCTCTCCCCCCCCCCCAAAAAAATGCCACCCAAGTCGGTATTTTCAAATAGGTCCTTCACGCTGTTTGCGCTGAAAAATATCAAAAGAAAACGAAATCTCCACATTCTATATGAAATTGAATTACCATGACCAGAAAATCCGGCGAACACTAACACATGACATACAGAAACACTGGACAGCTATTTCGACCTTAATAGGTGTCATCAGCAGTGTATATCGTGATCTCCACCGCTGGAAATCGAACCAGCGACCACAGATTGCAGAGTGCTTGCTGGATGGTAATTCAATTCCCAATATAATTCCTCTACCTAAAAAAGAAAATGTAGATCTATATCCTTGCCCTTGAGGTCATAATAATTACGTGGATGCGTATTTCTAATCCTCTTGGGAAGACGTAGTCCTGGAGGTGACCGTGTACCCTGTAAAGAGTATGGATGTAACTTACAAGACACAATAAGGTTAATTGACTACGCAATTACCATAACTAGTTAATTTGACGTCACTTGAGTGCTATATAGACTGTTGGCTAAGTTGTAGATTTTCGGCTCTGTATTCTGTGGTCGCTGGTTTGATCTCCAGTGGTAGAGATCAAGGTATACACTGCTGATGAGACCTAATAAGGTTTCCGTATGTCGTGCGTAAGTGTTCGCCGGATTTTCTGGTCATGGTAATTCAATTCACAATATAATTCCTTTACTTAAAAATCAAAATGTAGATCTATAAGAAATTGTTCAACAGAATCGAGTGTTTGACATGCTGTGGTTGTTTTTGTTTGAATATAAAGGAGTGTGTAAATCTTGTGTGAACAATGCGCGATCGGAATATAGTGACCTATTTTTTTGTTAAATTTCAAAAATGCTGGTTTCCATTCTCTGAGCATGGGTTTTATCCGGAAGAGTGTATATTATGTTTGTTGTTATTAATACCCTTTGATTTGGAGGTGCCCGTGGTGTAATGGTTATCGTCGAAGGAAATGGACACGGTAACTCGAGTTCAAATCCTAGACGAGAATGATTCCATTTCACATAGCAATAATACCCTTGGGAAAGGTATGAATTCAATTATTCTCCCTCCAGCTACCGGTAAATAGTAGGACAGACTGGGTTCTTCAGTCTTGGTGAGGCAACTAGTCTAGGAGAAGGAAAACTCCGAATTCAAACCTGTTAAACTCCGCTTAAAAATTGACCGTGTGTCATATCCTGCCCGAGCGGAGGGGCTGGTAAATATGGATTAATACCCTTTAAAATTATTATGATAGGCTTTAGAACCCAATCATTATCCACCTCGTAAACGAGACCATGAATACACCGACTGCATCCTCTGCAGAATGTGGAAGGACTCAAAACTGCATCCGATGGAAAGGATCCAGTTCTGCAGTTTTAAGAAGTGTGGAGTCACTGTTTCGTTGCTTCTACTCCTAATCGCCCGGCGCCTGAGGCGCCCCTAATCAGGGGAATGCCGACGGGGCCGTAGGCATTTTTGGGAAATGCCGGGCGCGTGTGGGCTACGGCCCTGTGCTCGGACCCACCATAAAAAAGGCCTTGTGCCACACTTGACCGTTGGGTGGGGCGGTCAACAAATACCGCAGATCACTATCGGTCTGAACCTCTCCAGTTGCCGGGTAGCACTTCGGCCGGCCGTGTTATCTGCGGCACGGATCTGGCCGAGTGTGTCTCGGTACCTGGAAATTTCCTTCGGCCTCAGGGGGCCTTCCCCCCAGGCTTTTACCTTCCTAAGGAAGACCTTAAAGAAATGTTTGAACAAATGATAAAGTTCCAAATGGAGTCTCAACAAAAAAAAACAAAAACAAAAACAAAAAAAAAACGAGGAAAAACAATAACGATTCTTCCTTGAATTGCAAAAACAACAAGAAGCACTTTTTAAAAGTCTAAGTAATAACCAGTCTACAGATAATACAATTATTTTCACTCAAAATGCAGTGTGGGACGCACTCGAAACATTTTCCTACGCACCAGATGAGGATAAGACCTTTGAGGCATATTACAGAAGATATGAAGATATCTATATTACCGACTGTGCCGATTGGACTGATGAAAAAAAGTCCGGCTACTTCTACGAAAGCTAGGAACTGTGGAACACAACAAGTTTGTAGAATATATCTTATCAAAAAAACTTGCGAACTTGGCTTTTCAGAAACAGTTAAATTACTGTCATAATTATTCAGCTCCAAAACGTCTCTATTCCACAAATGATGGAAATGTCTCAACTTAACAAAAAGGGACAGTGATGATTATTTATGGTTCGCCTAGTTTAAAATCGTCAATAAAAACTGCGACGATTTTAAACTAGGCGAATTGTCAGCGGATAATATTCGCACAAGGCCTAGTGTCGACAAAAGACGCGGAAATCAGACGCAGAGTTTTGTCGAAAGTAGAGAACGAACCCGATCTCACACTTCAAAAACTGGCTGAAAACTGTCAGAGGATAGTGAGTGTCAGAAAAGACTAAAAAAATATCGAGGTGCCTGGTGTTGCTTACGTAAGGAAAGTCAAGCATAGATCCCAATCTTACTCTCCGGTAAAAGAGAGAAAAAAATATGTTTACCCAAAATTTCAATACAGGCAGACTAGTGAAAACCAAAAAAAAAAAACCACCCAGCGCTTGCTACCACTGTGGAAAAGTACATTAAGCCAAGGACTGTCCCTATCATACAAAAAATGTCAAAACTGCGATAAATTCAGAAATAAGGACTCACAGTGTAGAAACAGAAAAATAATTAAAAACAGTCAGACATACAAAAAGCGAGGACGAGTCAGACAAAGTCGTTCGTAAAAACAGTTAAAGTACTAAATAAGTCGGTAAGATTTCAGTTAGACTCTGGCTCTGATCTATCAATAATAAACTTACAAACTTGGAGAAAATTAAATAAGCCAATAATAAAGATGACAAGCAAGACGGCGCGAACGGTAACAGGCGACAAAATAAAATTTGAAAGCGAAATAATTATCCCAGTATCACTAAATGGTATAATCAAAAAAATTAAAAGTCTTCGTACTGAAGAACACAGAAAATTTGTTTGGGTTGGACTGGTTTCAGAAATTCAATCTCTGAGATCAACCAATTAATAGGTTTTGCCAAAAAGTAGAATGCATTACGGCCGAAGCTGAAAAAATTAAGATGGAACTAAAAAGTAGTTTCCCCGAAGTATTTTCAGCTGGTCTTGGCAAATGTATTAAAATTAAGGCAAAATTTGAACTGAAGGAAAATATACGCCCCATTTTTAGAAACGTACCGTTTGCCGCGAGCGAAGAAATAAATAAAGAGCTAGACCGATTAGTGAATATGGGCATATTATCGAAAGTGGAATTCATCGAATGGGCTGCTCCAACGGTATATATAAGAAAAAAATCTAAGGAAATCCGGGTATGCGCAGATTTTTCTACAGGATTGAACTCAAGGATTACCACTATTCACTCCCCAGCCCAGAAGAGGTTTTTAATAAATTAAATCGAGGAAAAGTCTTTTCGAAAATTGACTTAAGCGAGGCCTACCTCCAGATTCCAGTAGAAGAAAATAGCTCTAAACTACTCTGTATTAAAACACACAGAGGGCTGTACAAATTTGAGAGACTAGTTTTTGGAATAAAAGTCGCACCGGCTATCTTCCAACAGGTGATGGACACCATGTTGGGCAGCTTTGACTTCACTTTCGCTTATCTTGATGATATTGTAATTAGTAGTAAAACGAAGGAGCAACACAGAGAACATCTAAACAAGGTTTTCGCACAAATACGGGAATTTGGGTTCAAGGTAAAGGAAGCAAAATGCGATTTCCGTATGAACAAAATCAAATATCTGGGACATATCATTGACGTCCCGACCCCGAGAGGGCTACAACTACACAAGGATATACCCGCCTCTGACAATGTTACGACATTACAGGGCTTCCTTGGAGTTGCAAACTACTACCAAAGTTTCATAAAAAAATTGCACGATCTCCGCGCCCCACTGAACGAACTACTAAAAAAAGATAAAAAGTAGAGAAGGACGCCCTAATGTCTAACAGCATTTGACCTAATTAAAAAGGCATTAAAATCTTATCTTTTTCTCACGCACTATGACCCAAAACTGAAGATTATTGTCGCAAGCGATGCCAGCTCATATGGAGTTGGTTCGTGTATCCTACATAAAATGCCCGATGGGACAAAAAAGCCAATAGCCCACGCATCTATATTCCTTCTTCCGGCCGAAAAGCATTATTCCCAGATTGAAAAGGAAGCCTTGGGCATAATATTTGTAGTGACAAAATTTCACCGATACTTGCATGGCAGATTCTTTACTCTACAAACAGACCACAAGCCCTTAACCATTTTCGGATCAAAAAAGGGTCTACCAATTTATTCTGCCAATAGGCAAATAAGATGGAGAAAGATTTTACTGAACTACAATTTTAAAATCGAATACTTCCCGTCAAAACAGATTAGCCACGCAGATGAACTATCAATGTTGGTACCGAAGTATAGTGAACCCTTTGAGGACACAATAACAGCAGCCTTACGAACAGACTGTGAAATTAAAAACATGATAGCCAACACCAAAGAACTGCCTGTGACGCTACTCGAGATAAAAAGCGAAGGGAGCTGTGTGATTTGATTTCGGCAGAAATTGCCAGAGTGAACTATACATACAGGCCAGCGGCTGAATACTACAGTCAGACAGTTTCAATGTAAAAAAAAGTTCCATTTCAAACCATTCAGTTTAGCATAAGCACGCAGTTTAAATGTAAGTACAGTTTAATTGTGAAAATATTTCTATTTCCAGTTATTCAGTTTAGTCAATCAGTTCTAATTCAAACAATTCAGTTTAGCATAAGTATGCAGTTTAGTTCTATTTAACCCATAGATTGAGCCCTATCCGGTGCTACCATTCCGAGCCAGAGTGGACCTGGGAACAATGGCAATGAAGGAGTGCTCTACATTCCCCAAAGCTCCAGCATCACTGGAACCTCACCATCAGATTGTTTAGTGTCATATGCAGGACACTCATTGGAGAGGTCTTACCTCTTTGTTGAGGTGCAGTCGGTGTATTCTACAGCCCCAGGTAACTGGACAAAGAGAATTTGATCTGTATTAATAGTGTATAACACATCACTCAATAAGTCCTGGGCCTAACTAATAAAACAACTTTTTCGAAAAACTCGACTTAATTCATCAACATAGTCTCCTTCTAGGGTGATACACTGATTCCAAGGGCTAACAAATTGATGCATTTTTGTAGAACGATTTGTCTTTGGCCTCAAAATACGCCTCAGTTTCTGATATCCCATTTTCATTGGAGCCAAATCTCTTTCCTTGGAGCATACTTTTGAAGTCTGCAAACAGCCAGTAGGCGCTGGAGGCCAGATGTGGAGAATAGGGTGGGTGCAAAAGCAATTCGAAGATCAAGTCCTATATTTTATCAATCGTTGCAATCGACTTGTGACACGGTGCATTGTCTCGGTAAAAGAGCACTTTTTTCCTCTTCATTTGTAGCCGTTTTTTTTGTGAGTTCTTCCTTCAAACGCACCAATTGATGGTTCCTCCTTTCTCAAGGTAATCGATGAACAAAATACCCAGCGCATCCCAAAATACGGAAGCCAAAACCTTGCCTGCTGATGTTTGCATCTTTGGTCGCTTTGGACGGCTTTCACCTGCTATTGTCAACTCAGCTGACTGCCGATTTGACTCTGGAGGGAACTGGTGGATCCATGTTTCATCCATTGTCACATATTTATGCAAAAAATCCTTTTTGTTGCGTTGAAACATTTGCAAACAGCGCTCTGAATCGTCGACGCGTTGTTTTTGATCGACTGTGAGCAAATGCGGCACCCACATTGAACACAGATTTCTCATTGATAAATGTCCATGCAAAATTAGGAATACACTGCCTTCTGATATCTTTAACTCCTCTGCGATCTCACGTAACTTCAATTTAGGATCGGCTAAAACGATTTTCCGGTGTTTTTTGGTGTTTTCCGGGACAACTGTCGAATTTGCGCAACCTGGGTGTTCAGCATCATTTGTGTCAGTACGACCACGTTTAGAGTCAACATACCACCTCTTAACCGTTGTTTCCGACGGAGCAGATTCCGAATAACACTTATCCAGCCATTGCCTTGCTTGAACATCAGAAAGCAATGCTTTATCAACACACGGTTGGGCTCAAATTTTGACACGTGCCATTTGAAAGTTAGAACTTTATAAAAATCGCATGGATTTTTTTTTATTAGTGGCGCCATCTATATGTCAGGCCCGGAACTTATTGAGTGATGTGTTATGTTCTGTGCTAAGATTTTTTTTACAATAAGGATGTAGTGAGAAGATAGTAAAAACCAGAGATGCCCAGTATAAAAATAAAAGATAAAAAATGGTTTGAGATGATAAAGCGTTCATCTGTTTAAAATGATCGTGAAGATACATTTTTGTATCGTATCTATTGTGAGATGATAAGTTCAGACTGACTTCGGCATGAAGTAAGAGTTAACGTGTCGTAAAACCAACCAACCAACCAACCAACCAATTGTTTAGCGTCTATGTTTATTTATGACACATGGAAGTTTAATTTCATTTCTAAAGTTATGAAATATTCTATAATAATGGCAGTTAGTTCTTTCATGCTGATTAAGCGTTTTTTTTTTCATTGCATACACAGCTTCATTTACGAGGGTAAGCAATGTGTCACGGCCCGTAGTTTGAAAGTCATTGCTCTCTATTAAATGAACCGGACGATATTTGCATACAGACACTTTTTTTATTCCCAGGAAATTAGAAAAAAAAAAAGAAAAAAGAAAAAAAAAACAACAACAAAAAACACCAGCTATTCAGAGAGAAAGGTTTGAAGGAGGGAAAAATTAACGATCCTTAAAAAACATGTTTGCTTTCGTTTGATTAGCTAGCTTTAATAAATTAGATTTCTTGAAGAGAACAATGAAATTTTTTTATAAAGATCCTGTTTGTCTTGAAAATACTTTATGAACTATTTGGTTACGTCACTTTGCTTTCGTGTCGTAAAACAATCTGCTGTTCTTTCTAGAGATATTATTTCAAATAACGAGAGGAGTGTGGCATTTTTAACTGTAGAAAAAAAGTACTGTATTTATTACTTTACAATAGCTTCTGTTTATAAAAAAATATAAAAGAAAAAATATTTTTATTAAGAACGAATGAAACCTCTACAAATTTTTAGCGCTTTGCCATAGTTTTTGTTCCTAACAATTTACAGTATCACCCATAAGCAAGTACACATCAATTTATAAAAAAAAAGAGTTACCGTATTTGACGGCATATAAGACGCACAGGTGTATAAGACGCACCCCGAATTCAACAGAGTAAATCAAGAAAGAAAGAAACCTCTAATATTGAATGATATGAAATTAATATAATGAACATTATCAATAATAACATATTTAATATGCGTAAAAGCCTTTTAAAAATGACAATTGGTATATGAAAGTTACTCTAAGCTAATAGGAGTTGTCAGGTAGCTAATCTTGGCCGACTATCGCGAATTTTAAACCTATTTATGACATATAAGACGCTGGGGAATTTTAAAGATATTTTTAGTAAAAAAGAATGCGCCTTATATGCCGTCTTTATGAATAAGAAATGGAATAATAGCTCATTGAATTGCGAGGCATATTCTTCTTTCGAGGGTGTGTACTCCGATCATCGAATTGTCACGGCAAAAATACAACTGAGCCTACGAAGGAATACGACCCGAACAACAATCACTGTACACTATGACTGGTTCCTGCTTAATAACAGGGATATTAGAGATAAATATACGTTAACACTAAGAAACGAATTCGATTCACTACAGGAAAAGACAAAAACACATACTCCGAATGATGAATATGAGAATTTTGTCAATACCCACTTAGAAGCGGCAGCAGAATACATACCAACTAAACAAAGAACTAAATCTAGAGTCCCATGGGAGACATTAGCGGTTAGGAAAAAGCTTGAAAAAACGTGAAAACTGCCTCCAAATGCAATAGGAAAAACCCAACCAATACCAATGCGAGAATTATAAGTAAACAATTAGGCATCAAAGTAGGACAGTTTACGCAAGAAGAACTCGACTCAGTACTAAGAAAAATTAAAAACAGAAAAACAGGAGGGCTTGATGAAATACCCCTAGAAGTATGGAAGACCAGGCAATTCGACGACATACTGCTCCGACACTCTAATGCCGTATATAATCAAAACACAATAGACAGATGGACAAAGGGATGCGTCCTCCCTGTCCCTAAAAAGGACGACCTGGGATTAGCCAAGAACTACCGAGGTATAACCCTTACATCCATAGCAGCCAAGATATACAATGCTCTACTACGCAACCGCATAGAACCCAAAATTGACAACATACTTTGAAAAAACCAAAATGGCTTTCAGAGAAATAGATCTACGACGCCACAAATTTTGACTATGGTAGAATTCTTGAAGATGTACGTGCAAAAACCTAGAGGCATCAATATTATTTGTCGACTTCGCCATAGCCTTTGACTCCATTCGTAGAGGAAAGATGGAGCAAATACTACTCGCCTACGGCCTACCCAAAGAAACCGTCGCCTACGGCCTACCCAAAGAAACCGTCGCAGCCATAATAATGCTATATAGAAACACAAAAGTAAAAGTCCGCTCTCTGGATGGAGACAGACTACTTCGATATTGTATTAGGTGTACTGCAAGGAGACACATTAGTCTCATATCTCTTTATCATCTGTCTAGACTACTTGCTTAGAACGTCTATTTCTAAATGAAAGAAAACGGTTTCAAGCTAACAAAAGAAAGAAGCAGACGTTAACCCGCACAAACAATTACGGACACGGACTACGCCGATGACATAGCGCTTCTAGAAAATACACCAGCCCAAGCCGAAACCCATCTACATAGTCTGGAATGAGCAGCTGCAGGCATAGGCCTCCATGTCAATGCACACAAGACGGAATATATGTGCTTTAATCAAAGAGGAGACATCTCCAGACTTTACGGTAGCTCTCTGAAACTAGTACACAAGTTTATCTACCTAGGAAGCTGTGTCTCATCAACCGAGACAGACATCGACACGTGACTAGCAAAGGCATGGATAGCTATAGAAAGACTATCGGTCATATGGAAGTCAGACATGACCGATAAAACAAAACGCAGTTTTTTCCAAGCTGCGGTCGTGTCGATACTGTTGTATGGATGCCCCACATGGACGCTAACAAAACATATGGAGAAAAAGCTTGACGGCAACTACTCAAGAATGCTGCGCGCGATATTGAACGAGTCCTGGAGGCAGCACCCTACAAAGCAGCAGCTGTACGTTCACTTACCACCTATCACGAAAACTATCTAAGTTAGACGAACCAGCCAAGCGGGACACTGCTGGAGAAGTAGGGACGAACTCATAAGTGACGTACTCCTGTGGGCCACTTCACATAAACGAGCAAAGGCAGGACGACCAGCTAGAACCTACATACAACAACTCTGTGCCGATACAGGATGTAGCCTTGAAGAACTACAGGAAGCGATTGACGATAGAGAATGTTGGCGGGTGAGGGTCAGGGATATCAGTGCTGATGGTGTGACATGATGATGATGATATGCCGTCAAATACGGTAATTTTCTTCTTAACCAAAGACTATCATCATCATCATCGTCTAGTCGTGCTTATAGCACAGAGTTCCTCCCCTCTCTCTCTCACTCTCTCTCTTGTCATTTGTCCCTATTACCTATCGCTCCTGGCATGTTCTCTAAATTGCACCTAGTGCTGATGTATGTTTAGCAGAAAGAATTTCGTATTTTTGTTTGGCGAGTAATTTGATTCGACCGTTAGGGTCGACGCATATTTTCACCCAATCAGGATGAATTATACTATTCTACCGGACCATCTTTCTGGGCAGCACAAATTGGGGAAGCCAAACACTCTCTCTTTCTCAGAACTTCTTCGTTCAGGACAGATGTAATGACTGTCCGCTCTCTTGAATAGCAGCACCACCATCACCATGAGGAAAGCCGTCTAATTTATGAACCACTTGCGTCTAACCTGTTAGACGAGGGGTTCCCAGTTGAATATGAATTAGATGAACTCAATACGCCACACACAAGAACAATTTTTAGTCGCCTTTAGTATTGGCTATGTAGACTGCGATGCAAAATACCGCTCCGACACCTAGCTACTTCATCTCTGGGCAACATTTTCTGGAGACATTCACGCTTCTCTCCGAAACAACCAGAACCACAAACTCACGGTGACTACAATCGTTTCTGTCCTCAAACAGCAAACACGACTTTTGCTACACTATGGCGAACATATCTCCCTCACTCATTCAACAATGCCTTAACCTAACGATGCACTTTTCGCTCGGGCATTTAGCTGCTAAAATTCTTTCTCAACTCTATAATAACTTTATTTCGTTTCCTTACTTCTTTCCTTCCTACAAGACTTGCAGCATAAACGTAAACCCTTTATTCCATGCTGCAATTTAAGCCTTCATATAAAACCTTATGGCATCTTCGTACGTCTTCATCCTCCTCTATTTTCTAACAACATTTAGCGAAGGAATAACAACGTAACCAACGTAGGGTTATTTCATGCCAAATCCTGTTTATGATATATGTTAAGATTTGTAAACGAACAGTTTGCAGCACAGTTGACTGGATGTGACATCAGACTATCAGATAGTGAGGTTTTATTCCTGTAGCTTTAGGGAATATATTGCAACTTTTTATTGCCATTACTCCCAGGTCCATTCGGGCGCCTCGGGTGGTGTAATAGTTTGCAATCTAGACAAGCAAACGTTCGCGAGGGAGTTTGAGTCTCATTGGGTGCCCCATTCATATGGCTTTGTGCCAGATCTAAGCAAAAAGCTTAGTAAATTACTACTCCCTGGTTCAGTCTGACTCGGAGTGGTAGTACCTGTTAGGATTCCATCTATGGGTCAAATATAACTGTTCAACCATTTAACTGGGTGCAAACAAATGGCTGTTAAATTGAATCATTAGTGTTTGATAGCAGTTCTAGAAACCATTTAACCGTGTGCAAACACGTTACCTCTAACTCATTTAAAAATAAACTTACAAACTATTTATTTACAAATTATATCTGTATTAACATGATTTGGCTGTAAATAACCATCCAGGGTTGGTTTGCAATTAAACAACATAACCTATTTCTAAACCCGAATAGTTTGAAGGTAACGCCTGGCTTTTTCTTATTCATAGTCGAGTGGTCGGTGATTAAACCAGCTCCTCCATCAGGCTTATCAGATGGGGAGGATGGCGTGAGCCTTAGTATGGAGACAAAGAAAACCTGTCAAAGAGCAGATTAACTCACTTGTTGCAGGTTAACATTAATTTATCACACACATACCGTGATGTACAAGAAAGGCATACTTTGCAATCACTGAAATTGATATTCCACCAGCTATCTTTGATGCAACCTTGGTGAAAGGAAGGATATCAAAATGGTAGGTCTGAACCTACGCAACCCTTAACCTGAAGCTAATTACATTCTGTTTCTTCTAAGGGACCATCTTCATCCTTTACATAGGATAGCGATATAACGATAGCTTCATTATATATTATTATATGATATACTGTATATAAATTGTAAAAACTGCCATTGGTTCCACTTGGTTGGATTTATAGCATATCAAATCTTGTAGAGTTATTTCATACCAAATTCTGGAGCTTTAGGAATGTATAGTAATTAATATTTTTCATAACATAGATCAATATAGATTTATTCAATTCCCATAAGGACAAATATCAGATAATTATAATTATTGCTTTACTCCTCGCAATTTTTCACATCAGTGTTAGCTGATGGCCTTTCACTGGAGTCAAAATTCAATTTCTTGCTCTTATAAGTATGGCCAGATGACCACACCTTGTGATAGTCAATAAGAAAAAAAAAAAAAAAATGAACCAACCAAATTTAAACTTCTTGCACAATTCCCAGTGGATCATCTTTCCCACCTACTCGTCTCTAGTCAATACACTTATATATATGTGTGTGCGTATGTATATATATATATATATATATATATATATATATGAGTGTATATATAGGTGTATTGGCTAATGTGCGAGTTCGAAATACAGTCGTGCTATTACGTTAACTTTCGGATTAATACCCTTGGGAAAGATACAAATCTTTTTATCCCTCTAGTAATGGGCATAACAGTATCATTGTTATTCTTCTAAAAGTATTACTTTGGCATTAAGTAACCCACACAGGTTGATATGCCATTAAAAACAAAGAAATAAACCAAATCAACCTGTATCGGTAAAGTTTTGGACCTCATTATATGAATTGTTTCGTTTTGTGAAATAATTTTTTTATATCAGGTGACGCTGTCCTTATAGTAAAATATGTCAATTTAATTTTCCATATTGTCTTTGGTGTGGACCTCCCTATCTCCCCAGTTTTGGGTTAAATATCAACATTGTTGTTCTTCTATAGGGATAGCTTTGGCATTAAATAATCCACGAAAGTTGATATTCCATTAAACAAAGTGGCAAGGAAAAGATATACAGTGAAATAGTGTTAATTATTTATTAACTCAAGTGATACTGTCCGACTATTATTGTAAGTCTCGCGCTGTTGGTGTTACGTCCGAAGTTGGTCTTTCTACTGACCGACGTTCTTCTAGAGCTGTCTCACTGCTTCTCTTTCTGCTTCTGCTCGTTTTGAGAAACACAGCGTCTTTTATTCTTCCGCGGTACCGAAAGTCACGTGGTACAAGCCACTATACAACACAAAGAAACCTAACCAAACTTATTGTATTCTTTTTCTCATTCCTTTGGATTTTTTTTCCAAATCTTACACATATTCTTGGCTTAATTAACTAAGTATTTTTCTTAACTGATATACACACAGGATATGTATCACTATTCCTCAATAAAACAAACAAATATTTTTTCATTACTTAGATCAACATAGATTTATTCAATTCCCATAAGGACAAATATGAGATAATTATAATTATTACTTTATTCCTTGCAAGTTTTTCACATCAGTGTTAGCTGATGACCTTTCACTGGAGTCAAAGTGACAGCAAGTCTTCTAAGCTCTCCAGGACTCTTCCCAGCATTCTAGCCGATGTGTACGACATGTATGACGGGAATTATTGAAATTATAATATAAATTTTACAAACAAGATCTAGCTCTACATCGATCATTTTAGCTGATTTAGTAAACATGGGTAAAATTGAACTGTTTTGAATATTACTAAAACTTTAGTTCATAGGATTAAAAGTAAGTTCGCGAACGTAGTCAAGAGGACCCGGAGGCTCCCTTTGCAATAGCTACAACGAGGTGTAGGGGAGGACGCTACTCCTTTTCTTAGATTGCTCCACTTTACCCTTGATACGAACCTTATAATGCTGAGTATTAAGCAAGTAGGTATCAAGTACCATTTTAAAAGTCTTTGGTGTGACGCGTCCTGGGATTGAACCCGTGTCTCCCGGACCATTGGCGAACACTCTACTCACTAGGCCAATGAGCCGGTTTAGTCTCGCAATAAATTTAAAAACTGACATAAACAAGACATAAATACTCTAATTCTGTATAAATAATCTCAAAAATAATAATATTAGAGATGGTCAGCAGAAAAAAAAAGGAAAAACGAAAACCTGCCAAATAGTGGACGTTGCCGCCCTCGCAGACCACAGAGTGAAAATAAAAGAAAGCCAAAAGAGAGACTTTGCTAGAGAACTAAAAAAATTATGGAACATGCAGGTGACAGTGATACCGATAGTAATTGATACACTTGGAACAATCTTGAAAGGATTGGTAAAGAAACAAGAAGAGTTGGAAATAAGAGGACAAGTGAATACCATCCAGACTAAAGCATTATTAAGATCGCCCAGAATGCCGGGAAGACTCCTGGAGACCTAAGAAGACTTGCGGTCACTCAAACTCCTGGGAAAACCCATCAGCTAACGCTGATGTTAAAATCTCAAAGGAGTAAAATAATAACGAAAATCTCATCAGAGGGATAAATACCTGTGCCGTTCTCCTCGTAAGATATTCGGGACCATTCTTGAAGTGGATAAGAGAACTCCAACAAATAGACCAGAGAACAAGAAAAATCATAACGATTAGCCTTACATTCCAGAGATGACGTAGACAGACTGTATATACCATGAAAAGAAGGAGGAAGAGAACTTGATAGCATTGAAAATAGCGTTGATGTATATATACAAGGATTCGAAGACTACATAGAAAAGCGCGGACGAATGCAGACAACGCGAGGATCAAAAGAACAAAAATGACGACTAAACAAAAATGGAAAGGAAAACCAACTCTATGGACATCTGAAGCGATAAACAGGCGAAATCTCACACGAGAAATTTTGGACGTGTTTAAGAAAAGGAAACCTTAAGGGAGAAACTGAATTCCTTCTTATAGCAGCACAAAACAACGCCATAAGGACCAAATATATCAAAGTAAAAACAGATAAGTTGCAACAAAATAGCAAATGTCAATTATGTGTTTATAGAGACGAAAAAACCAATCACATAATAAGCGAATGCTGCAAATAAGCACTAAAAGAGACGACTAGGTGGGGAAGATGATCCACTGGGAATTATGCAAGAAGTTTAAATTTGACCATACGAACAAATGGTATATGCACAGCCCGGAATCCGTCCTGGAGAATAAGATGCGCAAACTTTTCTGGGATTTTGACATACAAACGGATCACCTAATCTCTGCCAGACGACCAGACCTAGTGATAGTCAAGAAGAAAAAAAAATAACCTGCCGGTTAATGGATTTTGTCTTTTCGACTGATCACAGAGTAAAACTGAAAGAAAGCAAAAAAGAGAGATAAGTACCAGGACCTTGCTAGGGAACTGAAAAAACTATGGAACATAAAAGAGTCGGTGATACAAATTGTAGTTGGGATGCTCAATACAATCACCAAAAGATTGATATAGTCACTGGAGTACTTGGCAATAAGAGGATGAGTGGAGACTATCCAAACTAAAGCATTGTTGAGATCAGCCAGAATACGGAGAAAAGTCCTGGAGACTTGTGGAGACTCCTGCGGAAAAACATTAACGCTGGTGTAAAAAACTAACAAAGGAGTAAGATAATAATAATAATAATAATAATAATAATAATAATCAGGACACTCCTTTTGGGAAGGAGTCCCAACCCTATGCAGAGGATGTCATCGGCATATTCCAAACTCTAAATGACCGGGCAGCAAGAATCTTTCCCTGTTTTTAGAGCCTCATATATCTCTCAGTGTTTCCTGTGACACGTTTAAGGGGCATATGTGGCTCTCAAACTGCATTTAAAATAAAAGATAGAATCTTGCGAAAACGTGTGAGTAGACATATCATATTTGTCTTGAAAAGTTAACGGGTCATAATGACCGAAATAAACTCGTCAAAGAAAATTCAGCAAGTCGCTTAAAGTTACGAAACGAACAATTCAACTTTGAACTGTAAGTGTCTTAAATTAAGGTCTTACATTAGAATGTCGACATTTTCTTTTTGTTTTTGTTTTTTTAATTGCGACCGTTTATGGAGTAATTTTATGCTAAATTATTCATGAAGTCTTATTCTCCAGTCAAGTCTCGCAGCAAATAAATACAGGTCGAAAAAAAAAAAAAGAAACTACGTTAATAAACCATTAAATAGATTGATCAGATAAAATAAAATATTTTAGCCTCTATGTCTCTTTTATACGTTTAAAAGAGATGCTTTTTTTTTAGTTAAAATCAAATAGACGTTCGATTGGTTAGTTGAGTTTTACGGCACATTAACTCTGGTGGGCAATTTCATATTTGGTTTGGTTTGGTTTTATAGCATGTCAATCATTGTAGATTATTTAGTGCCAAAACCTGTTTATATATATATATATATATATATATATATATATATATATATATATATCAAATATGATTTGTGAGCACATTTTGTTGATAACACTTTTAAATGAGATTGAGCTCATTAAATGGTTTCAAGCATTTTTGTCGAACAAGAATAATTCTATTTACTATTAACCATTTGTTTGTACACAGTTAAATGGATGATCTAGATGCTGTGATGGTTTATTGTATTAGTTATTTTATTATTTCGTTTGGTTGGACCGCGAGTTTTTCAGTTAGCTGTTAAGTGAGCTAAAATCTTTGAGAGGAAATATAAGTCAAATTGGAAAGTTCGAGCGAGTGCGTCCGCGAACAGGGACCTGTTAATTCTATGCAGGAAGACCAAATGTAAACAAAATAGATTCATGTCTTGTTATAAGTCTGATTGAGTAAATGAAAAACAAGGTAAAAATTTGGGGACACGAGTGAGATCACGCAATGATTTAGTGAGATGACATCACACTAACGACATCCTGAATGTAGATTTATAAAAATTAGCAAATTTTGAAAAAGTTGTCAGTTGTCAGTTAGAAGTTGGCGTTCAGAGAGTTCAGTTCGGGTCTCTTTGTGTCTCTGTTCATAGATCCTTACAGATTTTATATCTCTCGTACAACTGTATACAGTCTGAACATCGAACAGTATATTTGGATAATGAAGCGACAGTTTTCTATAAAAAATATTATATATATAACTGTTATACCAATACGTTCCAATAAATGATTGTTAATTGTTGACGAAGAGTTCTTTTTGTCTTTAAGTTGCCAACACCCAGGCAACTTTGTTCCAACGAATCACCCCGACCATTAGAAGAGGTTCCGGATGAATTGTGTCATTCCCTATCTGTGGATTTTTCAAACACAACGTGAGCACAGAAAGGATTGATAAACAAACGACCTGGAAACGCATTTGGTGTCGTTACAAGGATAAGACCAAAGTAAAAGTACCGTGACAACTATAGTACCGCATTTGGCACTGTTACCAGGATAAGACCAATCAATATTACGTTTGTTACCTCAATAGTTGTCGTGCACTGGTTTCGGAGTTGGTACTCGTGACAGTGATATTGTTACATTTATTACCACACCTAAGCATAGTGTTACATTTGGTGCAGGACCGAGCGATAGCACCCTTATTGGTGCCGTGTAGATTAGTATCACAAATGGTCCCATGCCCCAGATCATAGTATTACTTTTGGTAATCGATCGCAACCAAAGTAAAGTGTTACAAATGATACCAAGTATTCCTATGTATCGCTAGCAATTCAATCAAACATCAGTCATTTGTTTACGGAAAATTAAACGATCAAACAGATCTATTTCTAACAATTTAGTTGACTATAAATATTTTTTTGCATATAGTTTAAATGTCAAACAGTTCTATTTTATCCATACGTAGGATCCTATTAAGTGCTACCACTCCGAGCCAGAGTGGATATGAGGGCAATTGCAATGAAGGGGTATTCAATATTTTCGAAAGCTCCAAGACTGGAGTCTCGAAATCAGATGGTTTAGTGTCATATCTAGGAAACTCATTTGGTGGGGTCTTACTCCTCTGCAGAGATACAGTTGGTGTATTCTACAGCTACGGCCGATTGGGCTGGTTATTTAATAACAAATTCTGTTTATACATACATACATACATACATACATACCTAACCCCACCACAGGAGCAGGATGTAACACAAGATAAATATTAAGCGGTATTTAACAGGTTTGAATTCAGAGTTCTCCTACTAGAAGAAAAGCAGATACTATTTGCACCATATCTAGTGAGTTAAAAGGTTAAAAGCACAGTCTGTCCTACTATCTATCCATTGGTGGACAGAGAATAGTGGGATCCATACCTTTCCCAATGGTATTACCACTATGTGAAATGTAAATAGCCAAGTTCATGAGTTGAACTTCGTCATATATATATATATATATATATATATATATATATATATATATATATATATACATGATAAGTATATATATATATATATATATATATATATATAAGTATATATACATAAGTATATATATGATATAATATATATATATATATATATATATATATATCATATATACTTATATATATAAATATATATATATATATATATATATATATATAGGGTTATGGTTAGGGTTAAAAAATATATATGATATAATCTATATATATTATACATAAGTATATATATATATATATAAGTATATATATATAATATATTTATATGATAAGTATATATATTTATAGATATATACTTATATACTTATGTATATATAGTATATAAGTATATATATATATATATATATATAATACTTTTATGATTAGTATATATATATATATATATATATATATATATATATATATGAAGCGTTCATGATTTTATAGTTACTGTCATAGGAAATGGACATGGGAAACCGTGTTTTGGTTGCTATTTAATACTAATAATTCAGTTTTACATCAGTTATTACTTTGCACACAAATGGTTAAACAATTTTATTTGACTCATAGATGGGACCCTAAAAGGTACTACCACTCCAAATCAGAGTAAACCTGGTATTAATGGCAACAAGGGGGTACTAATTCCCTTGAGCTCCAGTACTAGAGCGTTACCATCAGGGGCAATTTACTGTTATACCCAGGACACTAAATCTGTTCGATGCATTGATGGGGACCCTAACAGGTACTATCATTTCGAATCAGAGGGAACCCGAGAGTAATGGTAATGAAGAGGGTCTTCACATTCCCAAAGGTTTCAGGACCGAAGCCTCACTATCAAGTGCAGTTTAGTATCATATCCAGGACACTCATTGGGGGGAGGTTTAACCTCTCTGCAGAGATCCAGTCGGCGTATTCTTCAGCTCCATCTGATTGGGCTCAGACTTTCGGTTTTTTTTTTTTGGCATGATTGCAAATTGAAATACAATATTGAAAAGAAAATGTCGCAACAAAGTTATTTATAAGCTCTTCATTATTTCACAAACCAAGACCCGAAAAAAATCAAATTAATAAAAAATAGACAAAAGATATAAACAAAAAACTGCTTCAATAAAACATGAGATAAAGTAAAGTAAAATTGGTGACCTTAGTCGAGGATGACCCGAAGGCTCCTTTTTCAATAGCTACTACACCGAGGTGTTGGGGAAGACGCTACTCCATTCCCTGGATTCGCTCCACTTTACCCTTGATCTGCACAATGCTGAGTGTTATCCAAGGCTGGATCAAGTGTGACGTTACCCCCTCGGCCCCCACGTTACATCAACTTCTTCGAACCATTTCACTTTACGACCGGTGATCAACTAGTGGTTCCGATAGGGGCATTTCTTTACCGCTACAAGAAATACAATCGAGGGAGTGGGAGAAAAAAGAACAAACGAACGAAACGAACAACACGAGCCTGATGTTAACTCAAAGTGCAAGACAAGGAATTATGTAACATTGTGCATATGTAGATTAACGCTAGCGTGGATTTCTAGCGAAAATTCTACAATGCTATTGGAATACCGACTCATCTTGACTCGTCTTCCCTCACTGCTCTGGACCTCATCTCATTCGACTGGTCTTTCTGCTCCGGTGTCGACTGGTCCGTCGTCCGTCGTCCGTCGCCAACTGCCTCCCTCGAGCTCCTTTGTCCAACTCTCTGACCGGCGTTCCCTTCCTATTCCGGTCACGCCGAGATCACGGGTCCAAACCCTTTGTCTGGTTTCGCGCCAATACAGACAAAGGAATCGTCTGCTTGGCGGACTACCTACATAGTGTTACACAAGAACCATTTTTTTTAGTCTTTGGAATGACTCGACCTGAGATTGAACCCGGTCTCTCATGCCATTGGCGAACACTCTACTCGTTAGGCCAATAGAATTGTGTAATTTTGGTATCTATGTATTTCGGATTGATTTATTTATTTTTAACGGCATGTCAACTCGTCTAAGGCTATTGTTTGCCAAGAGGTTAGGGAATAGGTTTCATTGTACGTTTATATTTAGATTTTTGTGCTGTTGTTTAAGAGTCTTTTGACACAGTTAAATGACAGCAAGTTTTCCTATCGAATACTAAAAATTTATACACAGTTATAAAGTTTAGACTATTTTTATGTAATGATAATCCTTTGTTTGCTCACAGTTGTATAATCTCAAATAACTATTATTAATAATCCATAGTAAACAATCATAACTTCAAGTAAGAATCCTATCAAGTACTAATAAGTAGTAAGTAAAGTTGGCGATCGAGATCGAGGGCGACCAGAAGGCTCCCTTTTCAATAGCTACTACACCGAGGTGTAGGGGAGGGCGCTACTCCTTTCCCTGGATTGCTCCACTTTATCCTTGATACGTTCCTTGTATTGCTGATTGTTAAGCAAGGAGGTATCAAGTACCATTTTAAAAATCTTTGGTATAACGCGACCTGGGATCGAACCCATGTCTCCCGGACCATTGGCGAACACTCTACCCACTAGGCCAAGCTTTAAATATTTGGCCCATAGATGAGATCCTAAGTAGCACTACATCCACAGGCCAGATTAGACCTAGGAAAATAGCAATTAAGGAATAACTCTACAGTCCTCAGAGCTCAAGAACTAGAGCCTCACCATCATGTGCAGTTTAGAGTCCTACCTTGGACATTCCTTTTTGGTTGGATCTTACTCCTCTCTAGAGGATACAATCAGCGTATTTTAAATTCTACTAGTAGAATATGCATTTGGCTTGTTCAGTACATTTTATTTTAACTTGTTCAAAATTATTTCGAGGTTCAATGTTGAATAATTTCGCAGTATTTTTAAAAGGTCTTTTTTTTTCGATTTAAGGAACAGATTAAAATAGATACATTCCAATGGGTTGCCTTCGAAGGAAATAACTGGAAGTGTCCACAACACTAATCTGGACAGTGGTCACGGATTCCTGCAAGAATTAAAACCTTGTTGGATATTGTGAAGGCATAAAATAATTCCCATTCATCTCTCGTGACATTCAAACCATGATCTATTATCAGATAACTCCAGCTTCTCATCCGGGTTTCTTAGGTTTGATACCCAGGTCTCCGATTTCTCCCTAATCTGCAAACGTCTCATACGAAGTCGGTGACATAATGATCTAGTGCGTATTGAATCTCAGACGATGTCACTTACTTACTACACCTTGAGGTCAGATATTTGATAGCCGGCAAGGAGATAATTCAATTCCGTAAACATTGAAAGATACGAGGAAAAGTAATTGATGGTGGATTATATAACGACAGAATCATTACTATGACTTACAATCCCCGGTGTGGACTGTGCCATTAACACCTGAAATTAGACGAATTCGGCTTTTCACACGTAATGGATAATGAGCCAAGTAGTTTTCGTACATTGGCGTTGAAAATTTTCTTCTTTTTCTTACAAACAAAACACTTTTTGAAATCTTATTAAAAAGTCCTGGATTTGTTTGATTTAAAACTATAACTTTTAAAGCCAGATTTGACGGCGTTTCAACACATTTGGTAAAATTTTATTTGCATTTTTGGGAAGCTTCTTAAGATTTTTCGATACGGTTATCATGTATTCTTAACTAATATGAATAAATTGCAATAATTTATTTGATCCACGGATTATACTGGGAGTAATGTTAATGAAAAGAGATTCTACATTCCTGCAGAATTCCTGAACAGGAGACTTACCCTCGGATAGAGGCCAAAAAATGGTAAATAATATATCGGATTAATTGATATTAACGGCATGTCAACGCATCTGAAGTTATTTTATGCTTAGAGGTTAGGAAATCATGTTCCTTGTACGTCACATTTTCATTTGTGTGTGTATTTGTTGCTTAAGGTTCTTTTTCATCTTACAAACGAAACACTTTATGAAAAATTATCGGTAGCGATATTTTTATAAGATGAATATATTTTAGATGTCCAAACATAGAGAATAAAGTAATTTCCAGTCCAAGTTGTAACTGAATAGTACTTTTGTGTACATTAAGGGGTGTCTTCCTTCGTACTGAACATCATCCAAAAGCACGATACAACGAAGATAATGATGTTCGACAAACACCTGAAGAAAGCCGGAGGACATATCGGCCGAAATGTTGTGGAAATAACAATAAAGATAAAGACAATAGTCCGAAAACCCTTAATGATAAAAATGTTGTTAGATATGTAAATATTGATAAAACTATGAGGTAGTTTTATGGTTTGGATTGGCTGATATTTTTATGTGGAAGCGAAGTTCTCGTGGAGTAATGGCTAAAGTGTTTGACAGCAGTTTCAAAGTAAGTTTGAATTCTACTCAAGCTCTTACGTTCACTTTTAGATAAATACCATTGAGAAATGCATGAAACCTCTTATTCGCTGGCTATGGATTAAATAGTATCACTGCTGTTCTCCTAAAAGATGTCTTTGGCATTAAATAAGTAACGGAAGTTGATATGCCATTAAAAATAAGGAAACCAAATCTTCATGTTAAAATCACCTAAAATTTTGTGTCCTTTTTTCCTGGACATATTCTGGTAAGTGAATATATCATTCGTATGCAGAGACTCTTGCACAATTTACAGTGGATCACCTTCCCCACTCAATTATGCCTGTTCCTGTATTCCTTTACCAATTTTCTGCATTCGCTTTTCTCTCCTCTCTCTCTCTCTCTCGTTCTCTCTCATTGCATAGCTCACACTTGTCATTTTGTGTTCCTGGGACATTAGATTATTATTTTCATTGTATTTTTTTTTTCTTTTGAGAATTTTTAACACCAGCGTTAATTGATGATTTCTCCCTGGAGTTTGAGTGACAGCAAATCTCCTCAAGTCCCTTGGACTCTTCTCGGTATTCTGGCCGATCTTAATAATGCTGGATGGTCTCCACTCGTCCTCTTATTTCTAAGTATTCCTGTCCCTGTACCAATCCTTTGGGAATTGTTCCAAGTGCCCCAGTTACAATTGATATTACAGTCACCTCCATATTCCATAATTATTTTTTGTCCTCTAGCAAGGTCTAGACATTCATCTCTCTTTTTATTTTCTTTTAATTTTATCCTGTGGTCTACTGGGATGGCAAATCCACGATTCGGCAGGTTCTCTTTTTTCGTTGTTGACTATTACTAAGCCTAGTTATTTGGCCGAGATTAGATGATTCGTTTGTGTCTCAAAATCCCAGAGAAGTTCGTGCGTCTCATTCTCCAGGACGGATTCTGGGCTGTGCATATATCACTTTATTATTATCATTTCATTCATTGAGAGTTTTTCATACCAGCGTTAGTAATGGTGGTGTAATGGTTATCGTCATAGGAAATGGGCACAGCGACACGAGTTCAAATCCTGGATGAGACTGATAGCGTTTCACATAGCACTAATACCCTTGGGAAAGGTATGAATCCAATTATTCTCCCTCCAGCTATGGGTAAATAGCAGGGCAGACTAGATTCTTCAGCCTTGGTAAGGCAACTAGTCTAGGAGAAGGAAAACTCTGAATTGAAACCTGTTAAACTTCGCTTAAAATTGACCTTGTGTCATATCCTGCCCGAGCGGAGGGGTTGGTAAATATGGTTAGCTAGTGGTCTTTCAATGGAGTCTGAATGACAGTCTCTTCAAGTTTCGAGGACTCCCCATAGTATTCTATCCGATCTCAATGATCCTGTAGTCTGGAGGGTCTCGATTGTTTTTTTCTGATTTCCAATTCCTCCAGTTTTTTCTCCAAACCTTTGGAGACCGTTTCAAGCGCACCAGCTACGATTGGTATTTCCGTTACCCTCGAGTTCAACGGCTTTTTAGTTCTCTAGCACGGTCCTAGTATTTGACTATTTTTCTCCTTTTTTTTGCTGATTACCACAAGGTTTTGTCTTCTAGCCAGGATTCCGAGATCCGTTTATATCTTAAAATCCCAGAGAGTTTTAAGAGTATCATTTTCCAGGACAGATTCTGGTTTGTGCATATATCATTTGGTAGTATGGTCTCCCTGCAAACTTTTCACGCCAGTTTGAACTGGTGGTTCTTAACTGAAGTCTTGTCTTAGTGACAGCAAGTCTCCTTAAGTCTCTAGAACTCTTCTAAGTATTCTGTCGTCCGAACTGTCTCAATTCTTCCTCTAATATCCTATTTCCCAGTCTTTTTTGCAGGCCTTTGGAGATCATGTTTTATACTCATATGCATGCAGAATCATAACGACGATACAATAAAGACGAGCGACACAGTTCTTTAGAAAAATATACCTCTTACTTTATTGAAAGGGTTGTGTGTGAGAGGGATTTGGAGACCGAACAGAACTGCAACATATTGACCCCCACTCTATTGGCCATAACCGCGTTTCTTTCCCGTTCTCCTGGGCTGCTCAACCGGAGGCTTGGCATCCCAGCTTCTCAGGGGCATGTTCCTCAATCCAGCATCTTATCGCCAACTCGTCTGATCTCCAACTCTCAATCGAGGGCCTGAGGGCTCCCTCTGCTGGGTACTGGCTTTCTCTACCGCATCTTGTCTCCAACTGATTGAATTCCCTGTGCACTGAGTATTATAATAGTTCAACATCCACCTTCTTCCTGTGGGCGTCACAATTTCGCACTCATTCAACCTGTCCACGGTCAAGGTTATAATATCCTGATATTCCTCGACCGGATGCACCTGTTATTTACACAGGTGCATTTCCTATTTTGACAGCCCGGGCGGGTCGGAAGTCAATATACAACAATCATTCCAAAGACAATTGTAATTTTCTTACACGATTAATAACTGGTGAGTTTCTTCGAGGTCTAAGAGACAGCTAGTGTCCACGGTCTTCCAGTATTTTAGCCAAAATTATTGGAAAGTATTTTTGACATATAATTTTAAAGTTTCAGCTTCAAGATATTTTCATAAATTTTCTAATACAGAAATGCCTTTCCAATTCAATAATATATTCCCTTAATAATTTCAGTTATATTTTCAAATATTAAAAAATATTGGTAATAATATACCTTCCAAGAATTTTAAAATTTTCAATTAAAAGAACTTTCACAAATATATACACATCACCATTTGTCATGGTTACAACCTCAATAGCTTCTGTTCAATTTTTCATCTCTTTTTTTTTTTATTTTGAAGGATATTATATCCAATATACCAATCACATACACACACACACACACATACACACACACACGCACGCACACACACGCACGCACACACACACACACACACACATATATATATATATATATATATATCAGTAGAGTGAGAGTGAGAAGTGAAAAGTTAAAATATTTTTTCTTGATTATAGATGTACAAGATATAGATTGAGAGCCGAAAATTTCTTTATAATTTTTTTTCCTTTAAAGTAAAAGATCTTAGCAGGAAACTAAAGAAGTCACAGGAAAGCCTGTGGGTTGTAAGAAGCTGACGCATTACCAACATTTACCGAATTGTCCTCGTGGTGTAATGGTTAAATCGTAGTAAGCGAGTTCGTACTCCAGTCGCGCTATTACGTTCACTTCCGGGTAAATACCCTTGGGAAAGGTATGAACCCCCTTACTCTCCCAGCTATGGGTTAAATTGTACTACTGCTATTCTAGGAGAATGGCTTTGGCATTAAATAACCTACAAAGGTTGATATGCCATAAAACAAAGAAACCAAATCGGACTTTGTAAATTCTTTAGAAATTTTTTCGCTAGTTGACTTAATGGTGCTTGAAAATTGTTTTCAAACTTTCTGTCTCTTTTCCCATTAATTTGAAGTTCATTCTCATTTTTAAATGTTTGATGAATATTTAAGTGTCATTTTGATATTTCGTTGAAAGACTTTCATTTTAGAGGATCTGATATTATTTAACATAATGTCATGTGTTTTTGAAAATCCTTCTGAACTGGTTTTCAAAGCATTTCCATTTGAAGAGAAATTTATAAAAAAAAATAAGAAAAAAAAATCTTTAATCTATAAGTACACACAGCATCAGATAATTCTAGAAAAGAAACTTTTAATTCTTCAAAAATAGAATTTCTAGCAAACACTTAACAACTTATATAGATTGATGGAGTGATTGATTTTATCGGCATGTCAATAGGTCTGAGGTTATTATATGTCGTGAGGTTTGGGAATCACATTCATTGTGCTTTCATATTCTTGTGGAGTTGTTTCTAAGGATTTTTTTTACAGTTGTATCATTTCAAGAATTCGTTTCTAATATAAATACTTAGATGGTTTCAAATAATTATTTTTATTTAATAAGTCATTTGTTTGCACAGTCATATAGTTGGTTTGGTTGGTTGGGTTTTATGGAATATCAACTGTTGTTGGCTATTCAATATCAAGTCCTGTTTTATATATATATATATATATATATATATATATATATATATATATATATATATATATATATATATATACAGTCAAATGGTTGATTTGGATGGTTGGGTTTTATGGAATATTAACCGTTGTTGGCTATTCAATATCAAGTCCTGTTTATATAAAGTAAGTAAAGTTGGCGACCATAGTCGAGGGTAACCCGAAGGGTCCCTTTTCGATAGTTACTATACCAAGGTGTAGGGGAGGGCGCTACTCCTTCCCTGGATTGCTCTACTTTACCCTTGATCCGTACCTTATAATTTTGAGTGTTAAGCAAGGAAGCATCAAGTACCATTTTTTGAGTCTTTGGTATGACTCGACCTGGGATTGAACCCAGGTCTCCCGGGTCATTGGCGAACACTCTAACCCCTATATATATATATATATATATATATATATATATATAATATTTATGATTTGTAAAAAGTCCTTTTTTTTTAAAGCTGATTTGTTTGAACAGAGTTAAATGGTTTCAAGATTTGCAAATACTGAAAATTGTATTTGACATTAATATTTTGTTTGCACACAGTGGTTTCAATTATTAATCCCACTAATAGTTTTATTTACATACTATTAAATAGTTTCAAGTATTGTTATTAAACACTATTAATTTTATTTAATATCAATCTTTTGTTTTCACACTGGGGTTTCAAGGGTTAGTCACACTAATAATTTTATTCACACTCAATTAAATAGTTTCAAGTATTGCTATCTAACACTGATTATTCTATTCAACTCTTCATTCATTCTCACAGTGTTAAATGGTTCCAAGTATTTTTTATATAATACCAATAATTCAATTTTTGCACCAATTTAGATGATTTCAAGTATTCCGATGTAACACTTACAATTCAATTTAACAATCATTTGTTTGCTCCCAGTTAAATGGTTAAACATTCCAGTTTTACCCATAGATGGGACCTTAACTGTTATCACCGTTTCAGATCAGGGTGGACCTGGAAGTAGTGGCAATGAATGAGTACTACACGTTCCCAAACCTCTAGGATTGGAGCCTCATCATCTGGTGGTTTAGTGTCATATCCAGTACAATTGTTAGCGGAAGTGGGGTCTTATTTCTCGGCAGAGATGCAGTTGGTGTATTTTGCAGTCCCAGCTGACTGGTTGATTATATGTTTTCAACTATTAAATAACAATACTTACTAATATATATATATATATATATATATAGCTTCAAGTAACTATTCTTAATGCAAATAATTTACAGTTATATAATATCAAGTTTTTCTATGTAATAATATTAATCTCCAGAGCTCTCGGCTATATAATGGAAATTATATCATTAAGCTTATAATGGAAATTATATCATTAAGCTTTTTGATAAATCTTACAAAATCTTAGTACTTATACGAGTAAAGACACAATGCAACGAATAGACATCGTTTAAAAATTTAGCAATTTCTAATCCCAGTTGTTATTTACTAAGCTTTGTATATTTTTGGTGCAAAGCTGGAATTACGGTGTATTTAGTGAGAGTCAAAATCACTAGTAAAACTCTGTAAGTCTAGCTTGTTAACCTTTACATTACCTGAGGCCCCCAATTTAAAATCTAGTATAAGGATTAGTCGGATGAAGAGGCCTGTGATTATAAGTTTATCAGAATGCAGCCTGGATTTAAATGCAAATTTACATGATATTTTAGCAGCCTAAATGACCTTTACATTGCACCGCTTGTTAATGTATTATACCGCATATGACATATAATATAATATAATGTATTAATTTATCTTAGTTTAAGGCAAATAGCATTTGCTTTATTAATATAATTTCAGTCTGTTATATATATGGATGAGTTTTATGGGTAAAGCCTATTTTTCATATTAATTATCCTTTTAAAATGCACGAAAGTAAATCTTTGTTAATTTATGAGTATTTATTCAACCCTTTTCTGGCTCATTGTCTAGTGGGTAGAGTGTTCGCCACTGGTCCAGGAGACCTGGGTTCAATCCTAGGTCGCATCATACTAAAGACTTTAAAAATGGTACTTGATACATTCTTGCTTAACATTCAGCAATATAGGGTACATATCAAGGGTAAAGTGGAGTAATCCCGGAAAGTAGTAGCGTCCTTCCCTACACCTCCGTGTAGTAGCTATTGAAAAAGGAGCCTTTTGGTCGCTCTCGACTACGGTCACCAACTTTATTTTACTTTTATTCAACCCTTCAGCTCGAGCAGCATGTAACACAATATCATTTTAAAAGCAGAATTCAACGGCTTTGAATTCAGAATTTTTTCTTCCAGACCATTTACCATGACAAGGTTAAAGAACCAATTCTGCCCTACTACTTACTCATAGCTGGAGGGAGAATAGCTGGGTGTATACCTTTCCCAAGTGTAGTAATGCAATTTGAGATTCACACAGCCTCATTCAGGGTTTTAACTCGGGGCTCCATGTTTATTTCATAAGATGATAACCATGATATCACGTTTGTTGATGAGGAAATAATTTGTATTCGGCTAATGTTTAAGTTTGTAAACTATATTCGTGTGTCAACTTTTTGCAGGATTCTAATTGACTATTTCTGGGTCATTATAGCAATGGCTTTAGAAATGATGAAATGACTAGATATACAGATTCTTAAAGGAGGCAAGCCAGTAATAACAATTAAAAAAAAGTCCTACGTAATTAGAGAATCTTCTGAATAACATGATGGAGGAGTCCTGAATGGAATTGTGAATATCAAATTAATGGCTTTTTCTCAGGAATTGTGTAGATAAAAAAGGGAAGCAAAAAGAGAAGAATGAAAATTCAATTCCATCACCTGATTGCGGTAAAATTGAAAATAGTTTTTTCTTTTATTTTCGTTCACATAGCAGGCTTATAATTTAGAATTTTTTTTCTTTTAATAGAAGCGAGATAGTTGCTCGCAAAAAACCGTAGATTACTACAAATATGTAGTGTACACATTAAAAAATTTGACTAGATAAAGTAATTAAATAAACATATTTTCTTTCCTGACGAATTTAGTTTGTTTAGTTTTGTTTTTAATAGAACGTCAACCTTTGTAGTTTATTTAATGACAAAACTTATCCTTGTGCAAGAATAGCAGTCTTACTATTTACTCCATTGCTGGGGGGAATAGAGGGCTCATACTTTTCTCGAGGGTAGTCGTCCGATAGTGAACGTAATAACGTGACTGGACTCCAAACTCGCTTACTTTGAGGCTGCAGTCCAGTACTTTAGCTATAACATGGAGATGTCCCCGAGTAAGAGTAGTTTCCAGACTATTTGATATTGGCCGTTGACCTATGTGGTTCCTCCGCCCAGCATCTGGTGAAGTGTTCTGTTGACCCACATTCGGATTCATTAACATGCTTCACATAAACAATGCTGCATCAAATGGTTTCCATTGCTCTATGCTTGTATGGCTGGTATAATACCTTCTTCCAAAGGATACTACTATCTAGTGAGAAGCTAGGGCAGGACACCTGAGTGATTATGGAGGCAGTATGTTTGAATATTGCGGAATTTGACCACTAAGGTTTCATCGTCGCTGAATAGTATATATTCGGTGTTACGCTTATAGGGTTTTGATACTGTGAGTTTTCTCACTCTTCTTTCCTATTTTCTCATTAATTTTAACTTAAGAAAAAAGGGAGGGATTCTTCTTCCACTTTTTGGGGGGCTTTTAATTTTCTACCTAATTTGAGGCTTTTTTATGCTCTATTTTACAAACGGAATCGTCGAAAATGGAATAATGGCACAGAAAACAGTTTGAAGAGCGAAGATTTTTTTCAAATCTTTTTACATTAGTTGGCCATGCATCGGCCTCGATGTGAACGCAAGTAAAACAGAGCTCATGTGTTTTAAACGGGAAGGAGCCATCTTTCACTTCAAGTGGTAAGACTATGAAATTAGCAAACCAGGTCATATATCTCGGCAGCAATATCTCATCTACTAAAAGCGATGTCAACATATGCATGGGGAAGGCATGGACTACTATTGACAGCTTGTAGATCATATGAAAATCTCATCTCCCTGATAAACTAGAACAGTATTTTTTCATAAGCTGTCGCTGTGTCGGTACTACTCTATGGATACACCATCTGGACTTTAACGAAACGCATGAAGGTAAAAATTAGATAGGAACTACACAAGTGTACTACGTGCTGTTTTGAACATACCCTGGAAGCAGAACCCCACAAAACAACAGCTGTGCGGCCACTTACCTTCCATCTCACAAAGCATCCAAGTAAGACGAACAAGACATGAAAGGCACTGCTGGAGAGGTAAGAACAAACTCATAAGCGACGTTCCTTTATGGACTCCTACACATGGATGCACTAGTGTTGGCCATTCAGTAAACACTTTCATCAGCTCTGTACAGACACTGGATGCAGTCTTGACGACCTGTTAGGAACAAGGAACGATAGCGACGGATGGAGAGGGAGAGAGAGTTGAGAATTTGACGATGATGATCATGATGATGATCCTGTTATTTTGTGGATTTTTTGTTTTTGATTTTTTTTTGTTTCTTTCCTTTTTGCTGTTTATTGTATTCATTGCGTTTTTTTTTGTATTTTAGGTAGTTGGACTGAAGATAATCTTATAAAGTATAAACACGCTCTCCTTAAAAGGAACCCATTCTGGAGAGATCTTTTTAGTTTTTTTTTTAGATAAAAGTGGTCTTTCATTGGAGACTGACCGACAGTATAATCCACGAGATGACTTGTTATTTTCTTGTTAATTAACACTCGGTCTTGGTAATCCGTTTGTATTTCAAAATCCCAAGGTATTTCATGCGTCTCATTCTCTAGGACAGATTCTGGTTTGTGCATATACTATTTAGCAGTATGGACAAATTTTAGTCACGTGCATAATTTCCTCAGAATCATATTCCCGATCTGATTATGTGTATTATTTACTCTTTTTCAAGTTTTCTACACCAGCGTTAGCCAACGATTTCTCACTGGAGTTTGAGGGACAGCAAGTGTCCTCAAGTCTTCAAGACTTTCGTTAGAATTTTGGCCGATGTCAACAATGCTATTTTTAGGATGGTCTCCACTCGTCCTCTTATTTGTATGTCCCCCAGCCCCTGTACCAATCCTTTGGTGATTGTACCGAGTGCATCAATTACAATATCACCGTCACTCTCATGTGCCATTGTTTTTTTCAATTCTCTGGCTTGGTCTTGGTACTTACTTCTCTTTTCGTTTTATTTCAATTTTACTCTGTCGTCAGCTGGAACAGCAAAGTCAAAAATTCGGCAAGTTCTCTTTTTTTGTTATTGGCTATGACTAGGTCTGGTCGTCTGGTCGAGATTAGAGGATTTGTATCTTAAAATCACAGAGGAGTTTGTGCGTTTGATTCTCCAGGACCTATTCTGGGTTGTGCAAAAACCATTTGTTCGTATGGTCAAATTTCAACTTCTTGCGAAATTCCCAGTGAATCGGCTTACCCACCCAGTCGTGTCTGATCTTATATTCTTTCTACTCCAATTTGCTGCAATCTGTTATCATTATGATAACTATTATTATTTAACTCCTTGTGAATTTTTCACACAAATGTTCGGTAGTGGTATTTCACTGGAGTGTGAGTGACTCCAAGTCTCCTTAGGTCTCCAGGACTCTCCTCGGTATTCTAGCTGATCTTAACAATACTGTCTTCTTCTTCTTCTTCTTCTTCTTCTTCTTCTTCTTCTTCTTCTTCTTCTTCTTCTTCTTCTTCTTCTTCTTCTTCTTCTCCAGGAAGTTCCAGTCAGTTTAAACTGTGCCAAAAAACTCGTAACGTAATCTTAAAGATATCATAAATGGTTTTTTGAAGACGTAAATCGCACTTTCTATTAAAAAGTCTCGACTGCAGTCATTGAGATAAAAGAGACTTTTTAAAATAAAAAAATGGTTTTGCCAGCGAAATTATTTTTAAAGTTTTGAATCATTTCTATGCCCAGATAAACAAGGGACAGCTGAAGAAGGCCGGAGGATACAGCGTTCGAAAGGTAGTGTTTCAACAAACAATAATTAAGAGGGAGACAAAAAAATCACACATAAAATATTTCACGTCCATTGTTTCTATTGAGTAGCGGAAGCCATCCATTACTCAACTTTTATTGTTCTGACTTATTTATTTAGACATTTTGATGTGTGCTTATTCTTTGATTTTTCTTATTTCCCACAGGAATTCACCGTTAACGTTTCGGACTTCATCGCAGAGAGGAGAGTGTTTTCAGTCCTCTAGATGTGTCAAGCTTTTCCTGATTTTTTAAGGTTTAAGTAATTACATGATTTGGATATGAAAGCATATCACGTCCTTCAAATCTCTATCTCTCTCTTTCCCTTCTCCCTGCCTCTCTCTCAGTTCAGAGTTTTCCTTTTCCGAGATTGGTTTCTTGACCAAGACTTAAGAACCCAGTATACCCTACTATTTACCCATAGCTGGAGGGAGAATGGATGGATCCATACCTTTCTCAAGAAAAACAGAAGATTCTTCGGGAGGAATATTTTAAAAGTATGTACTGACCCAACCCTTCCGCAACAAACAGGATATGACACAAGGTCAATTTGTAAGCTGGGTAAAGGTGGTTTGAAGTAAAAAGTTTTCCTTCTCTTACATTGGTTGTCTTATCAAAGCTTACGAACCCAACTATTATTTAACTATTGCCGGGGAGAAAATAATTTTCTTTATTAACGTAAATTGTTGCGTACAAATTTTTTTTTTACAAAACTCGGGGTCGATTTTTACGGCAAGGCTAAAATCCAAAACTTTACCACAGAATGGTCAACCAATGTAACAGTACCTCTAACATGCGATATACACCACTGACCGTTACTCCGGCAGACTGCCACAAACGTTTTCAACTTAAACTCGTGTCTGGTGAACATATTAACAAACTGACACTGAGGTTGATATAAAATGATAAAACTGTAATATAAATTAAGTATTAACACAATATCACACCCCATTTCGATCAGCTGATTGGTTGGTTTGGTTTTATGGTATATCAACCTTTGTAGAATATTTAACGCCAAATCCATTTTCATGAAAATAGTTCTATTTCAAACAACTCAGTTTAGCATAAGTACGCAGTTTAAAAGTAAGTACAGTTTAATTGTGAAAAACACTTCTATTTCAAGCTATTCAGTTTAGTCAAGCAGTTCTAATTCAGCTAATTCAGTTTAGTATAAGTACAGATTTTGTTTAAACACAGTTAAATGTCAAAACAGTTCTATATCAAATAAATCAGTTTAGTATACGTACATTTTCAATGTCAAAACCAGTTCCATTTCAAACAATCCAGTTTAGCCATAAGCATGCAGTTTAAATGTAAGTACGGTTTAATTTTCAAAACATTTCTATTTCAAGCTATTCAGTTTAGTAAAACAATTCCGTTTAGCATAAGTATGCCGTTAGTTCAGTTTACCCCATAGATAGGACCCTTACCAGGTTCTACCATGCCGGGCCAGAGTGGACCTAGGAGCAATGGCAATGAAGGGGTACCTTCATTCCCCAAAGCTCCAGCATCACTGGAACCTCACCATCAGATTGTTTAGTGTCATATCTAGGACACTCATTGGTGGGGTCTTACCTCTCTGCAGAGGTTCAATCACTCTATTCTACAGCCCCAGCTGACTGGGCAATCAATCAGCTCATGCACTGATTCTAAACACTAACCGGAACGTCAGAGTAGACTATTGTATTTTTTGAATATTGAATTTTGAGCTAAAAACTTGAAAACTTATATGCAAGATCGACCTCTCTGTTGATATTTACGATTATTTATATGTTTCAAAACACATTGTTTACATGAAGATGGAATAATGAATCTGTGATAGAAGTTAAGAATTATTATTATATTAACGCAATAGGAATTATAATATTAATATCATATTGACGAAATATTATTATATTAACGCAATACCACACGCCGTTCCAGCAGCTGATACACTGACTTTATACACTAACTGGAACGTCAGAGTAACCTATTGTATGTTTGGGGGTCAATCAACACAGCAGGTATAGATCTAACCGAGAATTTTAAGCTTAACATCGTAAAGTCAATTCATATGCCATGTCAACTTGCACGGTAAATTTTATGGTAAGAGTTGTCATTTTATAAATCCAAGTGTCACGTGATATCCCACTGAGACGATGGAAGTGGGATGACTGCTATCCTCTCGTTGGAATGAACAGTAGCAAGCTATCTGTACTGAGTAACCTGACTTGGGTGACATCTAGTAGCCCCAAGAAATCGCCCGACCAGGGGGGGAGGTAGAAGCCAAATGATTGGCTGGGACCCCAAAATGGAAGTGGGGACTCCTTCCCGTCAGCGGAAATAGATAGTAAGAAAGTTAGTTGTTTGGCAGGGTTCGTAGCGGGCAGACGAACCAAAGCCAGTATTCCGGGTAGAAGACAAAAGAATATCTGAGACACCAGGGACCCGAGTTCTTCAAGCCAGTATTAAAAATAGCATAAAGTCTATTAGCCCGTGAAAGAAGAAAGATTCTCCAGTGGAACCCCGTCGAAAAATAAGATAAGTAACTTTGGGACTATTTCTCCTTTATACCCAAATTTTATATACCACTCTCTCTCTCTCAATTTGAAGGAAAACGAAAGAAAAGAAAAGAAGAAAGACATTTATGTTCGTGGACTGTCCATTTATTATATATTTGACACTTTGAAAGTGTATCTCTTTGTATAGTAAAGGATTCATGTATTTTAATGTTACCACGTGGTCGAAGTTGTTCTTTGCAGTTCTGCTACGAATTTGTTGTGCCGCATTTCCTTTTTCAGCTTCTGTTCGCCTTATGTTATCTTGCTTAGTATTGTCCTATAAATTCCTTTAAAATATCACACGGGAAACCGGAGTTGCCGACTACTACAATATAATATTATTACTTCTCAACCTAGAGGTCCATATCTTCCATTGTCTAGGGGGAGGAAGGAAAGCGACTTGGTTGGTGTGTGGATTATGTGAAATTTGGAACCCCTTGCCAGCGGCGGTCAGTCTAGCCCTGAATTAATCCCTCACATAATATGCCAGTTCTTATATGCCTGAGAGAAAAAACTCTGAACGAGGACTTATTCTATAAGGGATCAAGTGCCAACCTGCCCCGTCTTCACACGTGCGAAAATAAAACCCCATTCTAGGATAAAAGTAAACTTTTCGCGTCACACTAAGTGTCCTCTCTGTTCGTCTAAGCATAATTTTACTGCAGGATTCAACTCACGTTTAAAAAACTGGTTGTAAATAGTCCTTGTGTTGTATTTTGACCTTCGACCTGGCCAAACATGGCATTCCAAAGTGATGCACCGGAAGGAAGTGACACATCCCAATGGCCAGTAATCGAAAGAAATCGCGTAGGCGGATTTGGCTGACGAAATGGGACAAGGTAAAAGCCCATGATACACTCATAGACTGATGCACCGGAAGAGAGTGACCTCTGAACTGCATGACAGTTATTTCCACTTGATGACGATCAAACATGCCATTCCAAAGATTGAGTGGGCGTTGAACTATTATATAACTCGGTCAAGACAGGAAGTCAGACAGTTGGAGAAAATACGAGTTAGAGTGAGATGTGGTAGGGAAAGCCACACCCGACCGAAGGGGCCCTCAGGACCCCCGATGGAGTTTGGAGACCCGTTGGTGACAAGATGCGGTAGAGAAAGCCCGCACGCAACAGAGTGAGCCCCAGGCCTCCGGTTGAGCAGCCCCGGAGAACGAGAAAGACACAACGCTGATGGCCATAAGAGGTGGGGGTCAATATATTGCAGTCTTTGTTCAGTCTCCAACTCCCTCTAACACGCAAACGTTACAAATAAAGTGAGAGATATATTTTGTTAAAGAAGCCTTCGCTTGTCATTATTTATTGTGTCGTTATGATGCTGCATGTATACGTAGATGTATATGCATGGGAGACTGTAACACTTGATGAATCCCGTTCATCTTATGCCAGTGTTACATATTGACTTTTGGCAGACCAGACAGTTAGGGATTTTGTAAGCAGGATGCATCTGTGTAAGCAAGGAGACAGTGGAAATGAATCACGGGTGTTGGGAACCGGAAGAGGAATTCGTAGGCGTTATGAATATTATATAAAGTTCCAACCCCAACAAGACAGGTGGTCAGTTAGGAGAAGCGGGCTGTTAAAGTAGAAGCCGCTTTTGGCACAGCCGCTGGGGGTGGGCGGCAAGTGGCCTCGCATTGAGAAATTGGCTTGATCAGCCGCGTCAACGAAGTACTTAATGGGGCTCTAATATAGAATTACAACAGGGTTAAGAAGATAGTGTCAATATAGCAGTCTGAGTCCTTTGTCTCGGTCTCACTCTCTCGCTTAGAGTCATTTCGACCCTCTTGAAAATAAACAAAACGTACATATATTTTATAAATAAGAACAGATGTCTCTTCATTTGGCTACACAACATTAGGAATCATTATAGAAGTTATCAAAGAAACAATTTGGAAAATATCATGTGATTGTAGATTTTTGAGATGAAATCGCCTGCCATTTTTGTTTAAGGTATGTTGGGGAAAAGCAATGCAAAGATAACAGCCCATCACTTTATAATTATAACGAGCTGATTTTGCTTGGTTTCTTTGTTTAATGACATATCAACCTTTGTGGGGTATTTAATTCCAAAGCCATCCTTGTAGAATATCGGTAGTTATAATATTTAACGCAAAGCTGAGGAGAAAAGGGGGTTCATAACTTCCCCAAGAGAATTAGTCCAAAAGAAAACGCGATAGAGTTTGAACTCGTTTACTAAGATGTCACAGTTAACCATTACGCCACGGTAATTCCCTCATATTGTGATTTATATATAAGATTATTGAATGGCATTTGCAATAGCAGTATTCCTTACAACGATGTCGCCGTCTTGTACGTTAGTCACTACGCCACGGAGACCCCCTCTACCGAAGTAATAAAGTAATTGATGAAGATGTACACTCAATATGAGTGAAATATCTAAATAAGTGTGCGAATACATTGTCCATTGCATATTGGGAAAAGTTCTTTGGTTATAACTTTTGGTTACTTTTTAATTCTATTTTCATGACATGTCTAATGTGGAACTCATTTTTGAAAATCTGGCCTGCTGAGTCTATAGCGTTTTCAGGAAATTGTTATTTTCCCTAACACTATATTTTTTAGGCAACACAAATGAATGACGAAACTTTTCTTTAACAACACAACAAGGAAAACTTTTTATTTGCAGCATTGAATATGGTTTGCTTTTGGTGCAGCAAGACTCGTGGAGTTTAGGCTTGTTAGTGTTGGAGACGAAATGGCTTAGCGGGATGTTGAGATGGCAGCGTGTTGCTGGACGTGTGAGGGATTGTCTTTAGAGTCACCGTGTAGTTTTGTATCTGGTATTTGGGGGAGAGTATGCGTTATCTCCATTAATGTGGGCCAGAGGTGAAATATGAGCTAGTGTGTCGAGAGCGGAGTTACGCTCGGATCGACATAGCCATTTTTTAGGGTGACATGAAGTGGTGCCTGTGGAAGGCATGCTGAATGCATCCAATTCATATTCAACTGGGATCCCTTGTACGAAATCCATAAATTAGATGGTTCCCTCGTTGAGTGTCCATGTTGCTGCTGCTGGTGTTGCTATGTTAAAAAGCATCGCTAAGCAGGGACGGCCAGACGAACGTCTGTTCTGGTCGCTGTCTCAAGCCAAAGAGACTGGGTTTGGCCGCTCACCCGTTTTGCTAGCCGGAAATGAAGGTCCGGGCTGAATAGGATAAGTCATCCTGATTGGGTGAAATTAAGTGCTGAAATAAATTTGCGCGCCAAACCAAAATACGAGATTTTCCTCTTCTCTACAAGTCTGTGAAAAAAATAGTGAGTGTATGAGTAACTCAAATACAATTATTGACTGAGTGATTCAAAGTTTGTAATAAGTAAAAGAAAAAATAGACATGGAGGGTTTAAAAATTATCTTCAAAAGTACAACTCACACATACACACACACACGTGCGCCCGCACACACGCGCGTGTGCACATACACATACTCAGAAATATAAAAAATGGACAAATAATGATTTCAAAACGAACAAAAACAAAACAAGCTTTTTATATTGAAAAAGTATCATTAAATAAAGATTCAAATACATTCGTGAATTCTTATAACTTTTTAATAATTTTTTATACATACTTATAATATATATATCTTATAATTTTCATATGAATTTTATATAATTTTTACATAAATTTTATGTTCATATATGTCGAAGTTCTGTACTTGAGTGTAGTTAACGTGTTGAGTTTCGCGCGAAAGTGAATACTCACTTGAGCATCAGGAAGGGAAGGTTATACGCGCATCGGGGCGTTCCACCATGCGCAGGTGGTCTCGTCCATCCCCAGTGTGTTGATTGGCTGTGAACCCAGAAGTGGATCAATGCTAGCGTGCATATATGCTGGCCCACTCATTGGCATTTGGCTGTGAGCAGACGCCAGCCAGAATGGTAAGTAGTGTTTATCATTTTCTCCTGTGCGTTATGGGCTGTAGCTTCTTCAAGATTTTTATATAATTTTATATAGTTATTATATAGATTTGATATAATCTTTATATAAATTTGAAAAATAATTCTAATATAATTTATATATGTATATATATATAAGGATGCATTCAATAAGTTTCCAGCCTTTTTTTGTACAGAAATTGTTATAGACTCTTGAAAATTTAGTATGTTATTGCTATACATCTTATGAGATGACTGACCAATTTTTATGATTTCAGCTTTAAATGAACAGCTACAGCAGCAATTGGAATACACCGCACTTAGACCTGATTGTCACAGCTGGTGAATTTCAAAAATGCAATCTAGACGTGAGGACACTTTAGAAGAACAATATGCAATAAAATTCTGTTTTAAGCTTGGAAAAAATGCTACAGGAACGTATGGAATGCTTCAGATTGCTTTTCGACCATCTTGCATGAATCGAGCATTAGTTTTTGAGTGGCATAAGAGATTCAAGGAAGGCAAGGAGTCTGTGAGGGATGATGAGAGGTATGGGAGGAGTAAGAAAATCAATAGACCAGAGTTGATTGGCAAAAGGGTTAGGGTTACTATGTTGAGGTTTTAAGGGAGTTCAGGAAGAGATTCCATCGGAGGAGGCCAGCACTCTTCAAATCGGGTCAGCATTTCTACCAGGACAATGCACCAGTCCACAACTTCATTTTTGTCACAGACTATTTGACCAAGATGGGCATCAAGACAGTTCCTCATCCTCCCTATAGTCCAGACCTTGCTCCCTGTGACTTTTGCTTATTCCCTAAGCTCAGAAGCTGTCGTTATGAGACAATTGAGGAGATGAAAGAGGTTGTGACGAAGGTCATTGACACCCTCACACAAGATGACTGCCATGGGGCCTTCGAGAAGTTGTTGGAACGGTATAATAAGCCGGAGGAGATTACTTCGAAGAGGACTAGAGTTTCATGTGTGTACTATAAATAAAAAGCCCATACGAAAAAGTCTGGAAACTTATTTATGAACCTCATATTTGATATAATTTTTTTAATAGATTTTTGCGCAATTGTTTTAACAAGTTTGTATATTAATGTGCAACCTCTGCAATTTTGTTTATCCTTTTGAATATACCGTCAGTGCTCTTTGCTTTTAGTCAACACACACACACACACACACATACATACATACATACATATACACACATACATATATACACATATACATGCACATACACACACACACACACACACACACACATACACACACAATAAACAACTGGGTCAGAATTTTTTCAGTCGGCTTACCGATGCCTTACTTTTGATGAATCGGTTTCACTCACGATAAATATCTTTTCGTAATATCAGGAAGAAAGAAGACCGTGCCATCACAAAGATATAGTGATAATGAAAATGACATTTTATTTTGTTACAAACAAATAAAATTTATTTGCGTTTACGTAGAGGCCAATTTCTCTTGCGGCTTGCTTTTTTTTTTTAGTGTAAAGCTATTTTCTTTTATTAGATCTATCGATGTTTGAAATACGTAGTCTTGGTGGATTATAAACAAATTTGGCGCAAATATATCTCCCTGCATCACTCCTGCGACAATGTCAAAGAAGTCGCTGTCGCTATCAGGTGAGTGAACAATTGACTACGTGTTGTTGTAAAGCATCATCATAGTTGTAAAAGTTTCTTTGGGGAAACCATATATTTGTAGTACTTTCTCCATCTTCCCTCTAGGGATAGAATCAAATGCTTTGGAGAAATCTATGAACAATAGTGTTGCCTCGAGACTTTTTGCACGAACTCCTTCGAGGACTCGACGGATCTTCAGAATCTGTGATGTCGTGGATCGATGTCTCCAAAAACGGTTTTGTTTTTTCTAAAAAAATTCTCTCCATTTAAGGTTTGAGAACTAGAGCATTATAAACTTTAGCAACTAAAGCAGTAAGGTTCATGCCTCTGTTGTTCTAAGCGATTCCGAGGTCATCTTTCTTGGGGAAGAGGAGGATGCAGCCTTTAATCCCTTTCTCTATTGTGTCTTGTTTATACACTGCGTTGCATAATCCAAGAAGTATATCATCAAAATCTTTTTCTTCCATACTTCAAGAGGAATTACGTCGTAGCTTACAGCTTTTCTGCATTTAATTTTTGTTAGTACTATCTTGAATTCTTCCACCATTAACTATCCTAGTTCTTGTAATAATATAATTTATATTTTTTTTTGTTTTTCGTTTTGAAGGCTTCATCTTTTATGTGGATTTTCCATATATGAGGAACAAACAATGCATAGAGTTTTAAAATTCAAAAATAAAAAATAATGTGAAACATGCAATGTAACTATAGAAGGAAAATCCTATTCCTTCGAAAACCTGAAAGCAAACAAATAAATATTCAATTCAATTCAAAAATGTAGTCTATATAATCAAATACACTAACTACAACGAGATATACATTGTCTGCACTCAAGCACTGAACAGAAGAATCTCTCTATATAAAATACCATTAAAATATGGGTAAGTATACATTGGTGTACATACATATATGTGTGTGTATATGTATTCTCACACACATACACTTATACATGAATACACAGATAGAAAGAGAGAGAGAGAGAGAGAGAGAGAGAGAGAAAAAAACAACGAGAAGACAAAAAGGACAAAAATCAACCCAATATCCTTGAAAATATATGTGTGTACGAATGTATCCATACATGAGTGCAATTATATGTATATATGTATACGCACAAAACATACCGAATACATACTTGTATATACACACAAAAAAACACAAAACATTTTCGTTGACCAGAGGCCTTCACGAACAATTAACTCCAATGAGACATTCAAAGACACAAAACTTGGAATTAAAAAAATCAAAACAACCTATCAAAACAGTGTTTACTATAAAAAGAGTTGCTGAACTGAACTTAGTCATTTAAATCTACTGAAGAAAACGTAAAGTCTGAAATGTGTCTGGAGCAAAAGTATATGAAATAATAAAAACCTACATACCAAATTCGAAATTATTCATTTTGAAATATTTACTTTTTCCTTGTTACATCAAGAACAATCTTTTTAATGCATATATATACATATATATGATTAGGTAAGTTGGTCGACTGTACTTGAGAGCGACCCGAAGGTTCCCTTTTCAATAGTTATTACATCGAGGTGTGGAGGAGGGCGCTACTCCTTTCTCTGGATTGTTCCGCTTATCTTTGATCCGTACCTTATAATGCTGAGTGTTATGCAAGGTGGCATCAAGTACCATTTTTTGAGTTTTTGGTAGGACTCAACCTGGGATTGAATCTTGGTCTCTCGGAGAATTAGTGAACACTCTAACCATTATTCCAATGGGCCGCTTATATGGGTATGAAGTCTCGGCAAGGGATTGTGAAATATTTCAAGCTCCTTAGAGAGTAGTTCTGACATCTATCTTTCACCTGTGGCTCCAAGCAGCTGTTCACTTGAGACAGCGACCCTTTTCTTCCGGTAAACCACTGACTGGCGAGCTTAGCCTGGTGAGAGTATCCACCGAGTCTTATACCCTTGGGATGTGTTCATTTCTATTATGGAAAGAATGCTTTGTGGTTGGGACCAGACAAGAGGAATATGCAAGACTCAACGGCTTCGAAAATATCGAATGAAGCCATTGAGCCGTACAGTTGTAATGAGCTTTTGGGCCTGCGGACGCCAACTTTTGAGGCTGAAAGTGTTGGATAGCCAATGGGCAAGACTTTCTTTTTTACTGTTTTCATAGAGCATTTTTTTCATTCTTCTCTCTTTAACGCCTTCGAAGACATCCGCGCGCCTGCAAACCATAGATCAATGCATCATCACCACTGGCGCTCTCGAGAGACAATCAGAGAGATAGATAATGAACAAATTGAGAGAGTTAGATAATGAACAGACTAAGATAGATAGATAGATAGATAGACAGATAGTCAATGTAAAAAAAGAGATATAGAAATTGTATATCGAGTTACATACCTACGTACATACACACATACAAGCAGAATTAAACCGAGAGGCAAAAAAAAAAAAGGGAAAAAACTTCTTGGCTTATCGATTTCCCACTGCATGTATATGTGTACCTATAGATGCAATTTATGCATATCTGTTTTTCCACGTCAAAGTATATATGTATATATACATATATATATATATATACATATATATATATTTAGAGAGAGAGAGAGAGAGAGAGAGAGAGAGAGGGGAAGAGAGAATGTGGTCAACACAGTAGAATGAAAGGTAAGTACAGATATTAGGTTCCCTAGAAGTGGACATTCTTTTTAATCACGACGACACTGAATATCGAATAGCTTAGCGAGGCAATAGTACATACCATTTGTCATTAAAAGTGAACGTAGGCCGAATGGAGAATTTAACTCGTTATCTTCCCTTTTCTCTCGATCTTTTTTCTCTTTTGATTATCAGATCTTCAAACGTCTCGACTTCTAAACCATAAACTGTAGAAAAGGAAAACACTTGCTTTTAAAAATTCTGACTTTTGGAGACGGATAGGAATGAAAAGGCGTAAAAGTCATGATGCAATATAATTACTTGTGACAGTGTCAGAGCAAAAGAAAGACGAAGGAGTGGTTATAATAAAGACTACTTGTTCATTACTTATTCCTTTTTCGCATTTGTAAATAATTCATGTTTGTATAATATTTAGATAAAAAAAACCCGGAAAAATAAAGAGCAAGCATTAAAGATTATTGGGGGATAAAGAAAAATTAAGGCAAAGTGTGAGAAAAGAGATTAGAAATTTGAGACAATGGATAAATTATCGTGAGGGATTGATTTTAACGGCATGTCAACCTTTCATAGGGTTATTTTATACCGAGAGCTTAGGGAATTGTGTTCATTATACATTTATATTTACATTTTTTTCGTGTAACTAGTTCTCAAACGTCTTTTCGACAAAGTTACAAGGTTCGTTCAAAAAGTTCTAAGCCAAGATTAGATTTTAGATTTGTGGTACATCTCTCACCTTCGTACAGGCCACAGCTGCACAGAAATCAAGACAGAAATCTGAATTGTTCTAGCTGTATAAAAAGTGGTAGTGTTTTACCAAAATAACAATATTCAATTATGGTTCTTCTTACAGGATGAGGTTCAGAACTTTTTGAACAGCCCTTGTATATGATATCAAGTATTCCTATCCAATATCAATAATTATTAGTAATTGTTTCAATTCGGTAAGGTCATTTGTTTGCAAGGAACTAATGATAACCCTCTGTAGACAACTGTAGCTTAAGTAGAATGTCTTTTTCTTCTTTCTTGGATTGTTTTTGAGATGGGAGGTAAGTGGCCGTTCAGCCGTTGTTTCGTGGAGTGTTGCTGCCAGGATTTGTTAAAAATAGCTCGTAGCATTCTTATGTAGTTCCCATCTAGCTTTTTTCTCAATGCGTTTTGTTAGCGTCCTTGTAGTGCATCCATACAGTAATGCTGACATGGTCATAGCTTGGAAGAAATCCTGTTTTATTTTATCGGTAATTATATTGGAGCATAAAAGCCGAGAAGTCACTTCTCAGACTATTGTAAAATTCTAAACGAGTGTCTAAAGGAAGTGGTGAGAGGGTGCGAATAGATAACTTATTATGAAAACAACCAGATGAGAGATGAATTGAAATATGTTTCTGCATCCCAGCATGAAAATATCAATTAACAAGTCTGGAAGTAATGATAACAAAGAATTAGCCCCACTCTCCTCAGATCTTTAGAACTGGTGTCTCATCATCAGATGCAGTTTAATGTTATACACGGAGCATTCTTATGTTAGTTAATGCTGAAGTCAGTCTTTTTTGAAAGCAATTATATATATATATATATATAGAGAGAGAGAGAGAGCTATAAATAGATCCAAGGAATTATTCATAATAAGAATAAAAGCTTAAAAAGAGAAAAAATGACAGGCTAGCTAACTTGTTCCAATCTTTGCTCATCAGAACTAAATCGAAGATAATATCGAATGAAGAAAAAACTATGGGATATATGTAGGGTGGAGGAAAAAAAAATCATCCCATGCTAATTTTCCTTCTTTTTTCTCCTCCACACGACATATATCCCAAAGTATAACCCAGTAGCCGTGATAGTTGATTGTATTAATTATTTTATTATCTGGTTTCGTCAGGCCGCGAGGTTTTTAGCTAAAATCTTTGAGAGGAAATGTAAGTCAATTTGGAATGTTCAAGCGAGTACACCAGCGACAAACGCAGGAAGACCAAATGTAAACAAAGTGGATTCATGTCTTGTCACAGGTTTCTTTGCAGAAATGAAACTGGGTAAAAATTTGGGGACACCGGTGAGATGACGCAATAACTTAGTGAGATGACATCACACTAACGATATCCTGAATTTAGATATATAAAAATTAGCAAATTTTGAAAAAGTTGTCAGTTGGCGTTCAGAGAGTTCAGTTCGGGTCGGGGTTGGGTGTCTCTTTGTGCCTCTGTTCATAGACCCTTACAGATTTTATATCTCTTCTGCTACTGTATACAGTCTCAACATCGAGCAGTATATCTGAATAATAAAGCGACAATTTTCTATAAAAATATTGGATATATTACTGTTACACCAATACGTCTCAATGAATGATTGTTAATTGTTGACGGAAAGTTCTTCTTGTATTTGAGTTGCCAACACTCAAGCAACTTTGTTCCAACGGATCATCCCGACCGTTAGAAGAAGTTCCGGGTGGATTAAATCATTCCCTATCTGTGAATCTTTTTAACACAACGTGGGCACAAAGAAGATTGATAAACAAACAATCTGGAAACGCATTTGGCGCCGTTAACAGGATAAGATCAAAGTAAAAGTACCGTGACAACTATTGTATCACATTTGGTGCCGTTAACAGGATAATAGCAATTATTATTATTACATTTGGCATCTCAACTGTTGTCGTGCACAACAGTATTACATTTGGCGCTGGTATCAGTGTTGGAAGTCGTGAAGACGATATTATTACATTTGGTACCGTACCCAAACGATAGTACTATAAATGGCGGTGTGAAAAGATAGTGTTACAATAGTTTTTTTTCGATATTATCCTTGATTTAGCTCTGTTGAGCGAGGATCGAAACCAGTTAGCTAACCTATCATTTGTTTTCTCATTTTATGCTTTTATTATGAATAAATCTTTGGGCCTGTTTGTGGCTATAATCAAGTTTTGTACTACTAGAAATATCTTTATATATATATATATATATATATATATATATATATATATATATATATATATATATATATATATGTATATATAAATAAATAAATAAATATATATATATATAATTTTCAGTAATAATCTTTTATCAACTATTAAAGCTTTTGATAATTATTCTTAATACAGGTAATCAAAAATAATCATATAATTTTTACCAAGTTGGTAAAATGGTCTATACTTTATTTGTATTACAAACACATTATTTTTTTTATCTTGTTTGCTTTATTCGTTCCACATTGATAAAAATTGTCAGGCGCATTTGTCGTTTGGATTTTTTAAAAACTTTCAAATGAGGGTTTATTTTTCAACATAGTCCCTTTCACCCATTTCTTCCATCGGTATTGCAATACTTGGATCCTATTGATAAAAAAATGTCATCAACAGCAGATTGGGCGTCATCACAGGAACTTTTTAGCTTATGAATTTTTCGGCCCATCCTCGTTTATACCCACTTTGTCATTTAATCACGAAAGAATCGGGTAATGTTGTGACTATAGCAATTGAGATGAGGATATTACTTCGAATTAGTTCATGTACAGGTTGTTTCAGCAAAATTAATATAATTTCGTAATTTAATAACTTGACTAACTCCCGTTCAATTGATCTCAAATTTTAACAGCATGTTTAGAAACAACACAAAATTCTGTTTAATTTTTTTCTTTTCAAATATGGAAATGTCATTCACAGGAAAAGAAAATCTGTTTAAACATGAAACAGAATTTTGAGTTGTTTCAACACATCCGACAAAAATTTTAGATCATTTGAATGAGAATTGATCGAGTCATTAGATTACGAAATTATATCGATTTTTCTGAAACACCATATACATCTCAAATGATATCAAATCTTTTGAAATACCCTATATAATTGATAATAATAATAGCCCAATTCAGAAACTCGAACAGGAATTTTCTCGAAATCATGCTGATTTATTTTTTTAAATTTTAACCTAATATTTCATGCTATATTTTTTCGTTGGGAGTGAAATCAACGCTCCAGAACTTTAATTACTTCATTACAAATTTGCTGAATTTCAAGATATGCGATAGCAATATTTATTTAATTATTATTATTATTATTATTATTATTATTATTATTTTTATTATTATTATTATTATTATTACTAATGCCTTGGAAAATCCCCTGTCAAGAAAAAACCTCATGATTTTTATTGACGATCAGTTAAAATTCATATTTTAAGATGAAGAAAGACGATCAATATTAATAAATATTTACTCTTTCGACTAGAAAAATAATTAGAGAAAAATAAATAAAAGTGGCAAATTAAAAAAAAAAGGGTGATATAAAATCCTTAAAAATTAATAATTTTTCTTGTTTGATCTTTTCGCTTTTGTATTTAAGATATTTTTCTTTTGCAAGGACTAAAAATTTGATCATGAAGTAGATAATGATAATCTGATCGATTATAGCAAAATTGGGTTATATCAAATCATATCTAATTCAAACAGTATTAGCTATAAACATAATTACTTTGATTAAGAAATGTTCCTAAACGAAGCTGTTTTGAATTAGCTGTATAGTTTCGAGATAAAAGAAGGAAGACTACATTTATTTTATGTCATTATAAAATACATTTTATGACCAATCCTATTCAGAAGGATCTTTTAATCCGCGGTACAAAGATTTTGAGATTTTCCGTCGATAATAATGTACCACATATACGAGTTAGATCCATACATTTTCTGCGGGAAATCGTCGTCTTATTTTAAAAGCGTAATTAAAATTGTTTTTACAGAAAAGAAAAAAGCCAAAAGATTTTTTTCGAATAAAATAAAAACAATTTTTTAATAATTACAACGTAGAATTTAATTTCTGTAAACTCCATGTTTACTTTACTCGGCAATAAATCGAGAATAATGAAAATTTGGTTATCGTGGTTGGTTGGTTGGTTGGTTGATTCTTCAGCAAATAAACGTTTTGTTGGGTTATTTAATACTAAAGTCAGTTTAAGAATGATGGTCTCTTATTATATACAGTACAAAAATGTATCTTCACAAACAGATACTTCATATCTTGCGTGGCCCTCGGTCTTTTGAATGGGTGGGCGCGCGGTCATTGACAAGCAAGTATAGCACTGAACCTCGTTGTCCAGTTGAAACTATGATCAAGCATCCGTACCTGGACCCATGTTTGGGTCCATTTCTAGCTAGGCTTATTAGGCTCACATTGCACTAAGTGAGCCGACGACCAGCAAAGTCCAGCAGGGTTCGAGCCTCTTTGACCAAGAGGTGCGTGGTCGTCCAGAAAAATTATGTAACGGCTGAAGATTTTCGACCTAGGGACAGAGAGGAAGAGAGCCGGCAGAAGAGTGATTAATCATTACGCCGCTTTGGTTACCAGTCTCACGAAAGAAGAACGGGGAAGGAACAGAGATGATTAAATGTTTTGAGTTGGCTCTATACCAGTTTCGTGAAAGCAGAACTAAGAAGAAGGGTTCTCTTGGAAATCCGTGTGTGTATCCGTGTGTGTATCCGTGTGTGTATCTTAGCGGTTTCCCGACTCTCTAATCACGCACCTAATTTCGTATATTTGGTAATAATAGAAAAAAAAAAAAAAACCCAAACAAAGATTATATCATTATACAATAAAAGTTGTTGTGTTTCTTTGTACCGATATACAACACTTTATAGTTAGTTGTAATAAAATTTTCACCTGAAAATTGATTACTTTATTTAAATTACTTGATTATTTGATTTATATAGCAAACTTAATGAGAATATTGAATTAATTTTATGACAAGCTATATACCGCAGGACGCTGTTAATCGTGGTAAGACCTCCGTGGAGAAAGAAATCCGTGGATAATAACAAAATATATATATACAAGGTATATCCACAAAATCATTACTCAAAAATCAATATCCTTGTATCACCATTTCATTTAAACAGGAAACTAAACGTAAAGAATTAATTTCTAAAAAAAAAAAAAATTTATCTAAGCAATCAAATAGCAATTAGTTAAAAAATTATCAGTTTAAAATTTTTTTTATCAGGATCTGGTTACTTAGAATCGGATGTCTTTTAAGGCATCCATATTAATTATTCTTTTCTTTTTTTTTTTATATATCTATAAGTTCTTCTTCTTATTAATTATTACTCATAGCAAGTTTTTCATCGTAGCAGAACGGTTAACACTGTGTCTGATATGTTTAATGCATATTTTTCAACAAGCCTTTATTATTATTATTATTATTATTATTATTATTATTATTATTATTATTATTATTTACTCATTAGAGTTTTTCACATCAGCGTTAGGTGATGGTCTTTCACTGGAGTTTGAGTGACTGCAAGTCTCCTCAAGTCTCCAGGACTCTTCTCAGTATTCTAGCCGTTTTCAATAATGCTGTGGTTTGGATGGTTTCCATTCGTCCGCCAACTTCCAAGTCCTCCAGTCCCTTTAATAATCCTTTAGCTACAATTATTATTATTATTATTATTATTATTATTATTTACTCCTCGAGAGTTTTTCACATCAGTATTAGCTGATGGTTTTTCACTGGAGTTTGAGTGACAGCAAGTCTCCTCAAGTCTCCAGGACTCGTCTCAGTATTCTGGCCGTCCTCAGCAATGCTGTCGTTTGGATAGTCTCTACCCGTCCGCCAACTTCCAAGTCCTCCCGGCCCTTTAATAATCCTTTAGTTACTGTGCCTAACGCACCAATCACAATTGGCACAATCGTTACTTTCATGTTCCACAGCTTTTTTAATTCTCTAGCAAGGTCGAGGTACTTATCCTTCTTTTTACTCTCCTTTAGATTTATTCTGTGGTCCGCCGGGACAGCAAAGTCGACAAGTTTGCAGATTCTCTTTTCTTTGTTGATTATTATGAGGTCTGGTCTTCTGGCCGGGATTAGGGGATCCGTTTGTATGTTAAAGTCCCATAGGAGTTTATGCGAGTCATTTTCTAGGACAGATGCCGGGTTGTGAATATACCATTTGATTGTATGGTCAAATTTCAATGCCTTGCACATTTCCTAATGGATCACCTTGACCACCCAGTCGTGTCTAGTCTTGTATTCTTTCTGTGCTAATTTGCTGCATTCGCTTATTATGTGATTGATCGTTAGCGTCTCTGTCACCGTATAGCCTACATTTGCTATTTTATTGCGTCTTATCTATTCTCGCTTTGATATAATTGGTTCTTATGGCATTGTCCTGTGCTGCTATTAGGAGGGATTCCGTTTCTCTCTTAAGGTTTCCTTTTCTTAGCCAGGTCCAAGTTTTCTGGTGTGAGATGTTGTTTATTAGACGTTTAATGCGGCCATAGACTTGTTTTCCCTGCCATTTTTGTTTCCTAGTGGTTGTCACTCTTTCGTTTATCGTGTTGTCCGTATCGACTCTGATGGTTGTAATTAGTCCTCGTTCGTGTTTTTCTATGTAGTCAACTGTGTCTTCAATGCTGGCAAGTCCTCTTCCTCCCTCTTTTCTAGATACATATAGTCTGTCAACGTCGTCTCTGGGGTGTAATGCCTTATGCATGGTCATTAGTTTTCTTGTCCTTTGGTCTATTTGTTTAAGTTCCCTCGGGTCCACTTGAGAAAGGGTCCTGAATATCTGACTAGTGGTACCGCCCAAGTATTTATTCCTTTGATGAGGTTTCTGCCGGAGAGTTTTGTCTCGAGCAGTTTTCGCGTTCTCCGGAGATATTCTTTTCGGATCGTGTCTTTTATTTGCACTTGTTTGATGGTGCCAACCTCTAAGCTGCCCAAGTATTTGTAGGTTTTATTTTCTTCGAACGTTCTAATTCTGTCGTGATTTGGTAGTTCCATTCTGTCAGTCATATGTCATTTGCCACTTTTCATGACGAGCATGGCACATTTTTCTATGCCAAATTCTACACCTATGTCCTGACTGTATATTCTAACTCCGCGTATGAGAGTTTCCAGTTCTTTTTCATTTTTTTCAAATAATTTAATGTCATCCATGTACATTAGGTGGTTGATCTTCTCTTGCGATCTGCTGAGTTTGTATCCGGCTGCGCATTTTCTGAGTATGTGTTTCCGTGGCATCATGGCTATTATGAATAGTAAGGGCGATAGTGCATCTCCTAGGAAAATGCCTCTTTGGATCTTTGTTTCAGCTATGATTTTTCCTCCTGCTGTCAGCTCCACTTTCCAGGTTTTCATGGTCTGTTCGATGAAGTTTATGACTTCATGTGATATTTTGTACATTTTGAGACAGTGCAGTATCCAGATTTTTGGGAGCATATCATATGCCTTTTTGTAGTCAATCCAGGCCATAGCAAAATTTTTCCGTCTTGTCTTGCTCTATTTAGGATGTGTTGATCTATGTAGAGTAATTCTGCTGTGCCTCTGGATCCTTTGCGGCATCCTTTCTGTTCGTCAGGAAACAATCCACGGCTTGTTAGCGAATAGTAGATCTTTTCCCTTATTTATGCTGTTAGTATTTTCCACATAATTGGTAGGCAGGTTATGGGTCTGTAATTGTTTGGGACAGTTCCTTTACCAGGGTCCTTTTATTATTATTATTATTATGGCCGATCGTAATAAAGCTGTAGTCTGGATGGTCTTCGTTCATCCCCTTATTTCCAAGATCTCCAGTCCGTGCACCAATCCTTTGGTAACTTCCTTTAGAGTTTTTCACATCAGCTAACACTGGTGGTTTTTCTCTGGAGTTTGAGCGACAACAAGTCTCGTCTCCACTCGTCCGCCAATATTCAAGTCCTCCAGGCCCTTTAGTTACCGTGCCAAAAGCACCAATCACAATTGGTATAATTGTCACCCTCATGTTCCATAGTTTATTCAATTCTCTAGCAAAGCCGAGACACTTATCCTTCTTTTCACATTCCTTCAGTTTTATTCTGTGGTCAGCCGGGACAGCAAAGTCTACAATTCTCTTTTTTGTTGATTATTATAAAGTTTGGTCTTCTGGCCGAGATTAGGTGATCCGTATGTATGTCAAAGTCCCACAGGAGTTTATGTGTATAATTTTCTAGGACAGGTGCTGAGTTGTGCATATACCATTTGATTGTATGGTCAAATTTCAATGCCTTGCACATTTCCTAATGGATCACCTTGACCACCCAGTCGTGTCTAGTCTTGTATTCTTTCTACGCTAATTTGCTGCATTCGCTTATTATGTGATTGACCTTTTAGTCTCTGTTACCGCATAGCCTACATTTGCTATTTTGTTGCGTCTTATCTATTCTCGCTTTGATATAATTGGTTCTTATGGCGTTGTTTAGTGCTGCTATTAGGAGAGATTCTTTTATCTATCTTAAAGTTTCCTTTTCTTAGCCAGGTACAGGTTTTGTTGTGTGAGATGTTGTTTATTAGTCGTTTAAAACGCCCATAGAGTTGTTTTTCTTCCCATTTTTCTTTCCTAGTTATTGTCATTTTATTGTCCATCATGTTGTCAGTATCGTTTCTGGTGGCTGTAATCAGTCGTCCTTCGTTTTTTACACCTCTGGAACAGATTCTACAAAGTTTAATTAATGTTTAAGATATGAAAATTTTCTGATTGAGTCAGCTGTGAATAAGAGAAAAAGTGGAAATCTTGTATAATAGTGATTAGAATGTCTTTTTCTTTATGTTTCTATTTTTTCTGTCTAAATCTTCTAAAACAGATATATAACAAGAAAGGAATCCAACGCAGCTTCGAATGTCTGACGTAGACATAAGTAGACACTTGACATATCCACTAAGCTTGCGTTCAGGCGCTACACAGATCGTATAGAGAGAGAGAAAGAGAGAGAGAGAGAGAGAGAGAGAGAGAGAGAGAGAGAGAGAGAGAGATTAATCCTAAGCAGAATGCCCATATATTACACTGATCCAAGGAAGAGAGCTGGGAATCAGAAGTGGCCGAGGAAGAGAATATATATCAAATCCTAAAGGTTGAGGAGCAGAGGTTTGATCCAAAATAAAAGTACTAAGGATTGATACTTCGATCATAAGTTGAGCGCACAGATACTACACAGAAGTGCTGATCTATACATTCATAATCCAGTCATTTTGAATGGGTACTATGATGGCAAATTAATTTTAAAAGTAGTTTATAACTCGATTGATTTTATTTTTTCGCATTCACAAAACGTGGAGAAAGTTACAGATTTTTCTTTTAGTTCTAGTATTACGAATTTAACTGTAAACAAGATTATTTTATTTTAGTTGCAATTTCTAAATATTTATTATTCTTGAATAACTTAAGCGGATTTCTTTATTGATTTCCTGTAATTAAAATTTGATATAATCATCCCAATATCGTCACATATAAAAAAAGGAATTTATTTATTCTAAAAACGAAAGAAAATTTACTTGATACATACTAAGTATTGTCTTATTTTCAAATACATAAATTCATAAAATACAATGAAAGCACGCCAAGAAACGTTTATATATATATATATATATATATATATATATATATATATATATATATATATATATATGTGTGTGTGTGTGTGTGTGAGTGTGTGTGTGTGTGTGTATGTGTGTGTGTGTATTTGTTTGTTTTGTCGTTTAATGGCATATCAACCTTCTTGGGTTATTTAATACCAAATCCATTATTCTACAAGAACAGTAATGGTACTATTTAACCCATAGCTTGATTGATAAAGGTGTTCTTCGCTTTCCCAGAGGTATTTGTCCGAAAGTGAACGTAATTGCGCGACTGGAGTTCGAACTGGTTTACTACGATATATATATATATATATATATATATATATATATATATATATATATATATATATATTAACTCATCCAGATATTCTGCCCAGTCAGAGAGGCTTAGAATACGTTGACTGTATCTCCTGCAGGGGAGAAAAAAAAATAAAATCCTAGGTATGACACTAAACTGAATCTGGTGATGAGTTTCCATTACTGAAACTTTGAAGAGTGTAGGGTTACCGATCATTGTCATTACTCCCAGGTCCACTCTGACCCGGAATTATAGTGATCTTTATAGTCTCATCTATATAGATCAAATAGATCTATTAAAAAATTCGATAGGATAGCATGTAAAAAACAAATTCTTAAAAAATTACACCAATGATATAAACATACACCAATGATATAAACACCAATGATATAAACATACTCGTATGATATAAACACCACTGATATAAACATACTCATATTCGATAGGATAGCATGTAAAAAACAAATTCTTAAAAAATTACACCAATGATATAAACATACAATGAACGAGATTCCCTAACCTTCAGACATGTTTGGAAATGCCGTTAAAATCAATCAATTGGTCTGTCATTATATTATTAATATTACTTTATTAAAACGATGTTTTCGTAAACATGAGGGTTCTTGGTGAATTTAGAACAAGGATTTAAAATTGCACTTGCTCTCCGGGAACAAATAAGTCTTTGAATATGACCATAAAGGTACTGCCTTTGCCACGATAAAAGATGTGCACAAGGCAAAGAGGAACGATAACCTACGCGCTAATTTCTTTAATAGCAGCGTTTTGTCTGCGATGTCATATGCAAACAAAACATGGACAACCACGAAGAAGGAAAAACAGAAACTTGTTACGACACAGATGACTTTGGACAGATTCCTTGCTGGGAAAATCATTTTGAATAGCGATGTAATTTGGGAACTGAGCGGAGTTAAAAACGTGATATCAGAGTACCGAAAGCAGGAGTTCCGCTGGGCCTGACACGTCACAAGGTTCACAGACAACAAGTGGGCTCATGCAGTTGTAGAATGGTATCGAAGAAAACGGAAACTCGAAGGGCTTCCCAAGGATGGAAAGATGAAATTGTCGAGTTATTCTAACATGGTGTAGAAGGACGAGTTCAAGAACGAAATGGAGTAAAATCATTGCGGAGGGATTTCGTTTTATATATCTTGCCTTTCGGTTTAGTTAGGCTGAGAACCTTTCGCTTAGTGCATGGGTTAGTTAGGCGCACACATTGAGTGCAGGTGTTCACGCACGCGCGGGGCGGATGTGACAATCAGAGATGTCAGAATAAAAAACCCAGATAGGAAATAAGGCCGGGGACGTGAATGATGTCATGCCCGGAAGAGCTGAGGATTTGGGAATTTGAAAAATAAGAGTTAGTTGAGATTCGAGTCTAGAGGAAGGTAGTTGATTTTTCGGAGTTCACCGAGGCCAGACCAGTAGTTTGCGGCGGGTGCCGCACGTAGTGGAGTTCAGATGGAAAAGTCAGCATAGAAAAAAATTGTGTGTCTTTCTCCTCATGTCGAAAAACCTTAAACTCAAAAAGTTAAATAAAAGTTTCGTACCTGAACTAATTTCGTGTTTTTCGGATTCCTATAAGTTTATGAACATTTGTGAACGTTTTTCGTATCCGTATGAATATGTCTATTTCACATATCCGTATCATGGATATGTTACAATGGAAGCGATGAGGAAAACAATCGAGGACTGACCAATAAGGGAATTAGAGAATAAAGCGAATAAGAATTATGTTTTGGTTTGAAAAGTTTGGTACATAACAAGTGAGGTGTTTAAATTACCTTGTCATTTTCGCTACTTTACACATCGATCGATCAACTTTGTCTAATGTAATTCGTGCGGTGTTACAATTATTTTTTGCCACTTCAAATATTATTTTTTCGACTAATCAACTCGTTTTATTGCCGTATTAGTCTGTGAAGAAGGGGTCTATACTTACAACCATTTTTTAATTGTAAGTATAATTTTGAATTTTTTGGTTCATACACATTTCATTGGGGAATTTTTCTAATTAAATTTCAATCATCCTTGCTCCCACACAATATATGTACATATGATTTGTTTTCTTTAATATATATATATATATTTAATATATATATATATATATTAAAGAAACCAAACCAAGCTATAAATATATATATATATATATATATATATATATATATATATATTTAAATTTGTTGTAGGTCCAAAGAAAGAATAAAGATATATTTAAAATAGGAAGGTCCACGAAGAGATTTGTACTTTTTGAATTTATTTATTTTGTACATACGTGTTATATATATGTATGTTACCAGCTCAATGCTTTCGTTAGAGAACATGTCAGGCACAAGGCCTTTTAAATGGGTACTCAATGAGACTTGAACTCACTCCTGTTTCCAGTATATATATATATATATATATATATATATATGAGATGCTCAACGTAGGAAATGGACACGGTGACCCGAGTTCGAACCTTCACGAGGCTGTTTGTATTTCGCATAGCTCTAATACTCTTGCGAAACGTATTAATCGAATTATTCCCTACCCCCAGCTTTGGGTAAATAGTAGGGCAGACTGGTCTTCTTAATTTTGCTATTGCTACTGGTCTTTGAGAAAGGAAACTCAGAATACAAAACTTGCAAACTCCGCTTAGAAATAGACATTGAGTCACATCCTGCTCGTTCTCGTTCAGAGAGGCTTTCTTTCTTTATATATATATATATATATATATACATATACATATGCGGAGGGTCGTTTAAAAAGTTCCTTCTTGTTATGGTAACACACTACCACTTATAAAACAAGTTTGTCCTGGTCGTATGTACAGAATATCATTGATGTACCCCTTATTGAAGTACTCTTTATTGATGTACCCCTTATTGATGTGCCCTTTATTAATGCACCTTTCTTGATGCAACCCTTGTTGATGTTGGAAACTGTGCACATATTGATATGTGTCAATAACTACAAGTTTAACTGGTATGAATTCAAAGTTTTCCTTCATGATTGGTTGCCTTACTTATATCATACATCTTCATTATTGATGCATCGGGATGGGTCATCAGTGATGTTTCCTTTGGGTTCACGGGGGGTGGTTTAGGATCTTGCAACATCAGACCCCCTCACCCAAATGACCCAGTTGGCATTGATCTTACTCCAACTCCCATCCCGGCAGCTAAACTGCGCATCCACACAAGACAAATGACCACAGAAACGGCTCTATCACATTTAATTCTGCAAC
>OY757914.1:97205751-97233251 GCA_963585895.1 Sepioteuthis lessoniana | reverse complement strand
TTCCAAGTCATACAGAGAAAAATGATTTAGAATAACCCTGAGCAGGACCAGTAGCCTGTTCGGATACTGTCTATGAGTCAAATAGCGTTGTTTAGAAATTAGTAATATTTCATTGGAATACATTAAATTATATAACTGTGCACAAATGAATGATTATAAAAGACTGGTCTGATTTGGTTTAATGGCATATCAACCATTGTTGGTTATTTAATGCCAGATCCGGTTTATTCATATATATTAGATATACATGATTTGTAAACATAAGTCAGCAAAGTTAAATAGTTCCTAGTGCACTAACAATTCAATTAAACATCAAACTTTTGTTTATACACATTTAAACGATCAAAAAGTTTTATTTCAAATAATTTAGTTTAGTCAAAAGTCAAAGTCAAAAGTTTCCAAGTATTGCTATGCATCACAACAATTCAATTAAGCATCATTTATTTACATACAAATGATCAAACTGCTCTATTTGACCATAGACAGGACCCTTTTAGGTGCTGCCGCTCCGGGTCAGAGTGGATCTAGGTGTGATGGTAGTGAAGGGATACTCTACATTCACCAAAGATCTAGCATTACTGAAGCCTCAGCATCAGATTGTTTAGTGTCATATCCCGGAAATTCGTTAGATGGGTGTCTTACCCCTCTGCTGAGTTGCAGTCGGTGTATTCTACAGCCTTTTCCACTTTTCGGATTATAAAAGAAGAATAGCTACTTGAAACCAAATAAATTCTTGAATTATTAGTATTAGATTGGAATATTTGAAACCATATTGCTATTTGCAATGTATTTGTATTTTTCATGATAGGAGTACTTTATATCATTTAACTGTGTACAAGCAACTAATTATCGGCAAATTGTTTAAAAAAGTACTATTAAAATTCAATGGAATATTGAAAATTTAGTTATTATTACATTGACAAATAAATCAAATTTCAACTTTTAATAACCCATAAGGAGTCTACATGTCTTTTAACAAATAATTATAAAAATCAGTTACTTGAAACCACTAAAATTGCCTCAAGGGAAACTTCCAGAAACTAAAAAAAAAAAAAAAAAAAAAAAAACAGACGAATATAAAAAGATTTTAAAATACGCAACACGCTAAATGTTATGGGAGACTAAAAAAACTTTGACTTAATTAATTAAAACGAACAAAATTGGTCAAAGAGATGGTGTAAAGAAAAAGCACTCATCCATAAAACAGCTATAATCAATTTACAAGAAGGTTTCTGAAATATATTGTCAGTCCTCACCCAAATAATATGAACGTGAGATACTTAAAAACAAGAACAAAAGAAAAAAGAATGAAACAAAACAACTCATATAGTGATCTCCAAAACTCAACCAAAATCTATATACGAGGATTATTCAATATACGAGGGGTTAATTGTACCAAAGAAGATGTCAGTCATGTACTGTCAACAGTTGCCCGTTTTTCAAGGAAATCAAGAGTGATGGTTCCTTTCACATTCTAGAAGACTGTCAGCATGACCTTCTTTACTGATCCTTGCACCGGAAACCTTTTCTTTACCTGAGAGTCAGTACATTTCCGCGATACTGTATATCTTTTCGACTTTAGCCCATTTAGAAATATTTTTTGCTTAAAACAACATATTTCTCTGTTTATATCAGACGTTTCGAGTTACGTCGACAGTTTGGAGCAATATTTCATGATAGATTATTCTAATTTTAATTGTACGGCCCAGGAACGAGTAAGTTAAAATTACGTTTATTCAAATGGAAAAACTGTCATTATTTCAATGACTTGATTGGTTGATTAGTTGTGTTTTACGCTATTTCAACCCTTGTTGGTTATTTAAAGCCAAATTCTGTTTATACGTATATATCAAAAATACATAATTTCTTAACGAATATTAACTATTAACGAATAGTTTGTAGGTAACAATTTTCAAACTAGCAAGTATTCATTTGTTTGCAAACACTTAAATGGTTTCAAGTACTGCTATATGACACGAGTTATTCTATCCCACAGTATTCATTTGTTTGCACACCGTTAAATGACTCCAAGCATTGCTATGTAATATTCATAATTCGATTTAATAGTAATTTGTTCGCACACTGTTAAATTGTTTCAAGTATAGAAAAGGATTAAATATTTTTATTTGATCTATAGATGGAATCCTTACAGGTACTACCACTCCGGCTCAAAGTGGACCTGGAAGTAATTGAAATGAAGGGGTATTCCACATTCACCAAAGCTCCTGGACTGAAGTCTCGCAATTAGATAGAGTTAGCGTCATAATCAGGACGCTTGTCGGTGGGAGGGGGTCCTATTCTTCCGCAGAGATGCAGTCGACGCATTTTACAGCCTTAGATGACAGGGCAGATCAGTTCTGACTAAGCGCCCACATAAATTGATTAATAACGTAAGTTAAGGTATAATCATCTCTCTCTCGCTCTCTCTCTCTCTCTCTCACTCTCTCTCTCTCTCTATTGTTATAACCATCATTTACTTTTTTCTAGTTTTTCACAACAGCGTTATTGCCCAGTCGGCTGGAACTGTAGAATACACTGACTGCACCTCTGCAGAGGGGTAAGACCCCACCCCAATAAGTGTCCTGGGTATGACACTAAACAATCTGATGATGAGGTTCCAGTAATGCTGGGGCCTTGGGGAACACGGAGAACCCCCTTCATTGCCATTGTTCCTTGGTTCACTCTGGCCCGGCGTGGTAGCACCTGATAGGGCCCTATCAATGGGTTAAATAGAACTAACGGCATACTTATGCTAACCTGAATTGTTTGATTAAATTGAATAGCTTGAAATAGAAATGTTTTGACAATTAAACCGTACTTACATTTAAACTGCGTGCTTATGCTAAACTGGATTATTTGAAATAGAACTGTTTTTTGACATTGAAACTCTATTTACACAAAACTGAATTGTTTAACATGGAACTGTTTTGACATTTAACTGTGTGTAAACAAAATACGTACTTATACTAAACTGAATTAGCTGAATTAGAACTGCTTGTCTAAACTGAATAACTTGAAATAGAAATATTTTTCACAATCAAACTGTACTTACATTTAAACTGCGTGCTTATGCTAAACTGAATTATTTGAATTTGAACTGTTTTTGACATTGAAACTCTACTTACACTAAACTGAATTGTTATATATAACTGCTTGAATAAACCGAATAGCTTGAAATAGAAATGTTTTTGACAATTAAACTGTATAATCATGCTAAATTGAATTGTTTGAAATAGAACTGATTATTTACATAAAAATAGATTTGGCGTTAAATAACCGACAAAGGTTGATATGCCATAAAATCCAACCAACCAACCAACATCATCGTTAGCCGATCGTTTCTCGCAGGAGTTTGAGGGACATCAAGTCTCCTAAATTCTCCAGAACTCTTCTCACTATTCTCGCCGATCTTAACAATGATATAGTTTGAATGGTTTCTACTCGTCCTCTAATTTTCAAGTCCTCTAGTCCTTTAATCAGTCCTTTGGTGACTGTATCAAGAGTACCAATTACAATTGGTATAACCGTCACTTTAATTTTCCACAGTTTTTAATTCCCTCGTAAGGTACAGGTATTTGTCCTTCTTTTCGGTTTCTTTCACTTGCACTTTGTGGTCAGTTGAGACTGCAAAGTCTACTATTTTGCAGGTTTCTTTTTTGTTGATTATTATAAGATCTGGTCGTTCGGTCGGGATTTGGTGATCTTTTTGTATCTCCAAATCCCAGAGAAGTTTGTGTGTCTCATTCGCTGGGAAAAATTCTGGGTTGTACTTAAACCATTTGTTCGTATGGTCAAATTTAAATCTTTTGCACAATTTCTAGTGGATAACCTTGCCCACCCAGTCGTGTCTAGTCTTTTACTCTTTCTGTGCTAATTTGCTGCATTCGTTTAATATGTGGTTGATCGTTTCGTCTCTATCACCACATAACCTACATTTGCTATTTTGTTGTGTCTTATCTATTCTTGCTTTGATATGATTGAATTTTTCACATTTTAATTGAAAAACTCAACTCTATTTCTTTGTCATCTTTAACTAGATATACCTCCAAGTAATCTGCTGCCTTACCGCACATACATACTCTCTCTCTCTCTCTCTATATATATATATATATATATAGTGTGTGTGTGTGTGTGTGTGTGTGTGCCAATCAGTTAATATACTTATTCTTTTGGAAAAAAAAGCAAAACATCTTATTCAGAATTTTCCATAAACGTAAACTATGCATTGTTTGGAATTGGTTTATAGCAAAAATAATTTAATCAGACAAAAATATTTGTTTTGAAGGTATTCTAAATGACGTCAAATCAGTTAGAGGGCTCTGGACTTGAACAGAGGTCTCTTGTCAAATTCTTGGTGGCTGAGAAGTGGAAAACATGTGAAATTTACAAAAGAATGTATGATGTGCATAGTCAAGCATGTTTGAGTTAAAAATGCAAATGGGCTAAATTTTTTAAGAAAATGGAAATAGCATTCAACATGAAGACAGGTTCACCTGAAATGGTGGATTCAGTTCATACTCTCATTTTGATTGGGTTTTGGTTTCTTTGTTTTATGGCATATCAATGTTCGTGGGTTATTTCATTCCAAAGCTACCCGTGGAAAACAACAGCAGTGTTACAATTAAACCTATAGCTTGAGGGATTAGGAGGTTCATGTCTTTACTGAGTTTATTAGTCGGAAAGTGAACACAACAGCGTGAGAGGAGAAAATCCAGCAAACACTCCACGCAACACACAGAACCACTAGGCAGCTGTTTCAACCTTATAAGGTCTTATCAGCCCTGTATATTGTGATTTAGCCCACTGGAGACTGAACCGGTAACCACAGAATGCAGAGCCGAAACGCTACCACTGAGCTACTGGTTCACATCACACGTAAATGATGCCAAATTAACTTGTCATGGCAATTGCACGGCCAATTAACTTGATGGGTCATATAAGTTACATCTGTACTCTTACAGAGGACACAGTCACTTTCAGGGCTTCGTCTTTCCAAGAGGATAATAGATACGCATCCCATAATAACCTCATGGGTAAGGAAATAGATGTTCATTTTCTTTTTTTAAGCAGAGCAATGAAACTACAAATTGGATTACCATAACCAGAAAATTTGGCATGACTTGTGAGCGTTGTGAATCAGTAGTTCAGTGGTAGAGTTTCGGCTCTGCATGGTTGTTGGTTCCATCTCAAGTGGGGGAGATCACGGTATACCCTGCTGATTAGACCTAATAAGATCGAAACAGCTGTCCAGGGGTTCTTATTGTCATGTGCAGTGTTTGCTGGATTTTCAGAGGTAGGAAATTCAATTCATAATTTTTGTATCGCGGTAAGGAAGAGATACACAGGGAAATAAAGAGTTAATTATTTATCAACTGAAGTGGTACAGTCCAACAAATATTATAAGTCTTGCGCTGTGGGTGTTACGTCCGAGGTTGGTCTTACTAATGACCGAGATCTTGCAGAACCCTCGTGCTTAAGAAACACGTCGTCTTTTATACCTCTGCGATGCCGGAAGTCACGTGGTACGAGCCACTATGCAACAATAATATAATTCCTCGTTTTAAGAAAATGTAAAGCGTGAATAGAGTTGGAACTCGTTTACCTTGTGGCTATTGTGTATTACTTTAGCTATTATGTCAGATCGACTCCCTCTTCATTATTTTGGTTGACATAAGAGTTACATTAGAGGACAATTTTTGTGCATAATGACTGCGGATGCTGGGGAGGCCTAGTATTCGGCATCTGACTTTCCTCCAGCTTCAGGGGTCCGTCCCTCCAGGCTCTAACCTTACCTCGAGGGGCTAGGTTCATCACCTGGCGCCTGAGGCACCCATTTTTAAGGGGATGCCGACGGGGCGCGAGGCATTTTTGGGAATGCCGGGCGAGTCTGGGCTACGGCCCAGCGCCAGGACCCCCCTTTAGAAAGGCTTTCCCCGTTTGGTGGGGTGTACGACAAACACCGTTGTTGGGTCTTACCAGGACGATGCAAGTTCCCACATTGCAGGAAAAGCAATGGGAAACATCAGTCATTTTGGATGGGAACAGCTGCTACATCCTCCTTGATGTCCAGGTCTTACCCGTTCTTATATCCGTTTGAACAAAAGTAAAAAGACAAATAGGAATAATACTTTTTTGTTATTTATTTTTGTAAGAAGAACTATAATTGAATATTTTTATTTTGGCGACACACAACCACTTTTTATACAGCTAGAACTATTCAGATTTCTGTCTTGATTTCTGTGCAGCTGTGGCCCGTACGAAGGTGAGAGATGTACCACAAATCTAAAATCTAATCTTGGCTTAGAACTTTTTGAACGAACCTTGTAACTTTTTGACTGTTCTCAACAAGTTTCGACTTTAGGTCATTGTCAGAAAAAAAAAAAGTTTTCTGTAAAAAGAGTTTTTTTTTTTTACTGTTTGAGAAAAAGTTTTAAAAACTTGATATCCTATTAGAGACACTACAAAAAATGAACTCCTGGCGGTGCAGGGTCATTTGTTGAATGGAAATTATTTGTTGAATGGAAATTATTTGTTGAATGGTAATTATTTTCTGGGAGCCAAGTGTCTTCAAATATCTTAGCATAACATTGACTCAGAGTCAACGGTGCATGGTGACTGTCAGTTTCTTAGCTATACGATGATCAGATTATCTATCTATCTTTCTATCTATGTGTGTGTGTGTGTGTGGGTGAGTGTGTGTACGTTTAATAAGTATTTGAACTAAGGGATACGTTGCTTTTAACGATAAAATTTCGAAAATTAAAAACAGAAACACTTCACCCGAAGAACCAATTAAAAAGAATAAAAATACCCCCCTCACACAAAAAAAAGCATAATAAAATCTCCACTTATCTTGTCATGTTTTGTGTTTCTGCATCCTAAATTTCTAGAAAAATGATTTATGAGTTTTTGATAGAATTAAATTGTTAAAATAAAACAGAAAATTTTAATTTTCAACTCAACAATCTTGTTAGGAATTACTAAAGGAAAAGGGAAAATTGTATTACTGTAAGAAAAAATGTTGCCAAACTTGTTAAATAATTCAGTTCTCACCTGCTCAAAATCCATAATAGCCTCTGCAATTATAGCTAATAGAATAAAAAAAGTGAAAAACAAATACTGATTTTGTTCAAATACTTACGAGCAGTACCCTTAGTAATGCTCAAAAGTATCTGAACAACTTTGTTCATATGAATGGTTTTGTTTTTAAGAATTAAAAAGACAGAAAATTTAGAATAGAAAATATTTTATTGCACTGAGTTTATAGGCCTATTTGCCAAGTGGATAGTGTGTTCGCCAACGGCTTGGAAAACCAGCGTTCAATCCCAGCTCAGGTTATACGAAATGGTATTTGATACCTCCTTGCTTAACACTCGGCATTAGAAGGTACGGTTTAAGGGCAAAGTGGAGCAATACAAGGAAAGGATTAACGTTTCCCCTTACACCTCGGTGTAGTAGCTAATGAAAATGGATCTTTCGGGTTGCCCTTAACTACAGTCACCAACTTTACTTGTTTTTTTTTATCTAACCCGTAGGTGGAGGGTGGATAAGGGGGTTCATACTTTTCCTGATGATATTTGTCCAAAAATGAACGTAATAGCCGATTTGGAGTTCGAACTTATTAACTTCGAGGCTGCAGTCCAGCACTTTGACCAAAAAATAACTTAATTGTTGATTGACTGTTTTTAATGGAATGTCAATCCATCTGGGGTTATTTTGCGCCCAGGTTGTACGCTTATATTTATATTTTTTGCAATGTTTCTTAAGATTTTATTTTGCACGCTGTTATATGATATTAGATATCTTCATCTAATACAAATAATTCGCTAACAGATCAACCCTAACAGGTACTACCAATCCAGGCAAGAGTTGACCTGGGAGTAATGGCAATGAAGGGGTCCTCTAAACTCCCCATGTTTTCAGATCCAGTATAGTGTTATACTCAGGGCACCTCTTTTTTTTCTTTGTTGTGAGAGGGGGTTCTTGCCCCCCGCCCCAGGAAATACAATAATCTTATTGTAAGCCCTGCCCACTGGGCGTAAACTGATTCGTCGAAAAATATCAAAAATAATGAAAAGCTAAGTATTAATTAAACATTTAGAGTGGACAGCATTTAGATTTTAAAAATCTCTTGGCCTTCGGTCACACTGGAGGCGAGAAAGAATACACTGACTGTATCTCTTGCAGAAGCGTAAGATTTACCCTCCTTCAAAAAAGTTGTGTCCTGAGTAAAACTCAACTGCATCTAGTGATGTGGCTAGATTCTAGATTTCCAGTGAGTGTGGATTACTCTTTCAATGTTATTACTCCCAGGTTCACTATGAATCAGAGTTAGAGTAGGTTTTCGAGTCACATGTATTAGTCAAAATATCAATTTCAAAATTATTTATATTGATTGGATCGTGTGCAACCCCCCAAACCCCCCAAAACAACCCCCCAAAACAACCCCCACCAAAAGCAAAAACAAAAAACAAAACAAAAGACAAAAATAAACAAATAAAAAGCTTCTTAGGAAACAACTACTCAAAAAGATGTATATAGAAACTGACAATATTTGTGATTCTTTAACAATTAGACATAAAATAACCCTAGACAGGTTGATATGCAGTTAAAACCAATCAATAAGTTAAATAAAATTTTTAGTCAAAATGTGATAGAAACATTTATCAAATTAACACAGACTTATGAAAATCAAGGTCTATCTCTCACAAATGTCTTTTGTAAGCAGCACGAGTGATTTTTAGATGGCCAAGAGAATTTTGAATATGAACACAGTTCTGGTCGATCAGTCTGTAAACAAACTGAAGAAAGCGAGACAAACTTCAGAACTCTTGTCACTTCTGATTGTTGGTGGATTGTAAGAATGACTGGCAATGAATTGACATTATTCAGGCCGGAGTTCGAACCCGCTTACTACGATGTCGCAGTCAGATAAGTTAGCTACTATGCTCTTATTTTTGGATGACTCAAATATTTGGCACTATTTTGGCAACATGAGGTACAATTCGGCACGTCCGGACGCTTTTTCCGAGGACGTAAATGTGACAATTCACACAGCACACTCAAAATTAATCAATTTGCCTGATACTCTTTGAGTGGTACTCATCGGATTTGCCTCTATGCGTTACATAGTCATACATGAATATAGAAGGAATATGTGAAATGTACATAGAATGTTCATTACCCATATATAGATAACATAGGAATCCTGAAACACAAAAAACACTAACGACTTTTTAGTTCAGGTATGAAACTTTTTATTACCTTTGAGTTTAAAGGTTTTTCGACATAAAGAGAGAGAGATACCATCTTTCTATGCTGACTTTTCCATCTGCTCCAAACCACGAGCAGCACCCGCTGCAAACTACTGGTCTCGCTTCGGCGAGCCCCGAAAGTCAACCGTCTTCTTCGGACGCTAAAACCCAACTCAACTGACTTCTTTTCAAATCCCCCAAATCCTCCGCGCACGCTTCCGGTCCATGACGTCATTCACATCCCGTGGTCACATTTTCTATCTGGGGTTTCTATTGTGACATCTCTGAATGTCACGTCCGCTCCGCGCGTGAACACCTGCGCTCATGTTTGCACCTAACTAACCCATGCGCTAAGCGAAAGGTTCTCAGCCTAACTAAACCGAAAGGCAAAATATATAAAACGAAATTCCTCGGCCATTATATTACATGTGGGTTCGTGCACGACTTCGTAATCCACAGTGATCATTGAGGCTCTCACAACTCGAGCAATATTTTTTCAACCATCTGATTACTGTATTGTGATCAACTGTATTTTCACCTTTCGCACAACAAATGTTTTTGGTTACTTCCGAGGCATTATGACTCGGTTCGAACTCGTTAAGCTTAAGTTACCGAATTAGACTATGTGGCACGTTAATCTATGCGGCTTTTAAATCAAACGCATTGAGAAGCAATGCACAAGGTATCAATGTGCCAACTATTGTGATACTACCGACCACTGTGATGTCTTGAACTGCTTTAGTCATGCGATATACACGTTGTGAACAAGCTCGTATCAAAATATTGAAAAAACTTTTGACTCAACTTAATATTTCGAAACTTAAACAAAAATCCAGATACATCTTGAGATTAAAATTCTTTCAACGGCATTGTATTCTTAATTATTTTTCAGGAAAATCCTTAAAAAAATTCCTTAATCTTTTGTTCCATAAATGATGCAATATCGTTCGCCAGATTTAATTTAGATCTAGCAGACGATATTGCTTTCTTTTCAATTTCCTAATTTCAGCATATAAAGTTGTTTTTCTTCCCATTTTTGTTTCCTAGTTATTGTCATTCTGTTGTTCATCGTATTGTCAGTATCGTTTCCGACGGCTGTAAACAGCCCCACTTCGTGTTTTCCTATGTAGTCTTCGAGCCGTTGTATGGATGCGTCAACGCTGTCTTCGATGCTGGCAAGTCCTCTTCCTCCCTCTTTTCTTGATACATATTGTCTGTCAACGTCGGCTCTGGGATGTAATGCCTTATGCATGGTCATTAGTTTTCTTGTTCTTTGGTCCATTTGTTTAAGTTCATCTCTTGTCCACTTCAGAAAGGGTCCCGAATATCTAACGAGGGGTACAGCCCAGGTATTTATTCTCTTGATTTAGTTTCTGCTTGACAATTTTGTCTCGAGCAGTTTTCTAGTTCTCCTGCAATATTCTTTTTGAATCTTGTCTTTCATTTCCACTTGTTTGATGGTATCAGCCTCCAAGATGTCCAAGTACTTGTAGGTTTCGTTTTCTCCGAGCATTCTAATAATGTCTTGATTTGGTAGTTCCATTCCGTCAGTTATATGTCATTTGCCACTTTTTATTACATGCATGGGACATTTTTCTATGCTAAATTCAATTCCTATGTCCTGACTGTATATTCTAACGGCGTGTATTAGAATTTCCAGTTCTTTTTCATTCTTTCCAAATAGTTTGATGTCATCCATGTACATTAGGTGATTGATCTTTTCTTGCGATCTACTTAGTTTGTATCAGGCTGTGCATTTTCTGAGTATGTGGTTAAGTGGAATCATGGCAATCAAGAATAGTATGGGTGATAATGCATCTCCTTGAAAAATACCTCTTGGGATCTTTGCTTCAGTTGAGCTTCTTCGTCCTGCTGTCAATTCTACTTTCCAGGTTTTCACGGTTTTTCCCGATATAACTTCATGTGATATTTTGTACATTGTGCGGCAGTTATTATTATTTCCAAGTTTTTCACACCAGCGTTAGTTGTTGGTCTTTCACTGAAGTCTTAGTGACAGCAAGTCTCCTCAAGTGTCCAGGACTCAGCTCAGTATTCTATTTAACCTTTACAATTCTGTGGCCTAGATGGCCTTTGCTCTTTTTTTCATTCACATTGCCGGTTATCGTCCTTAGGGATATTATTATTATTATTATTATTATTATTTACTCCTTGAGAGTTTTTCACTCCAACGTAAGCTGATGGTCTTTCACTGAAGTTTGAGTGACAGCAAGTCTTCTCAAGTCTCCAGGACTTTATTATTATTATTATTATTATTTGCAAATTTATTGCACTAGCGTTAGCAGATGTTCTTTCACATGAGTCTGAGTAACAGCAAGTCTCCAGGACTCTTTTCAGTATTCTGGCTGATATCAACAATGCTGTAGTTTAGATAGTTTCGATTCGTCGTCCGATTTCTAACTCTTCCAGCCCGTTTACCAACCCTTTAAAGATCGTTCCAAGTGCGCCAATTACAATTGGTATCACCGTTACCTTCATGTTCCGTAGCTTTCTTTAGTTCTCTGGTAAGGTTTAAGTACTTGTCTTTCTTTTCGTTTTCTTTAATTTTCACGATTTTCACGAAAAGTCCACGATTCAGCAGTTTCTCTTTTTTTTGGTTAACTATTACTGTCTGGTCTTCTGAAAGGAATGAGGTGATCTCAAAATTCCAGAGAATTTTAAGTGTCACATTCTTCAGGTGTGATTTTGGTTATTGCATATAACATTTGGCAGTATGGTCAAATTTAAATTTCTTTCACAATTTCCAAAGTTTGATGCATTCACTTATATGATTAATGGTTTCTTCTCTGTCACCACATAACCTACATTTGCAATTTTGTTGGTTCTTATCAATTTTCGCTATTCTTCTTCTTCTTCTTCTTCTTCTTCTTCTTCTTATTATTATTATTATTATTATTATTATTATTATTATTATTATTATTGACTCATTAGAGTTTTTCACATCAGCGTTAGCTGATGGTTTTTCACTGGATTTTGAGTGACAGCAAGTCTCCTCAAGTCTCCAGGACTCTTCTCAGTATTCTGGCCGTTCTCAATAATTCTGTGGTTTGGATGGTCTCCACTCGTTCGCCAACTTCCAAGTCCTCCAGTCCCTTTAGTAATCCTTTAGTTACTGTTCTAAACGCACAAATTACAATTGGTATAATTGTCACTTTCATGTTCCATAGTTTTTTCAATTCTCTAGCAAGGTCGAGGTACTTATCCTTCTTTTCACATTCTTTCAGTTTTATTCTGTGGTCAACCGGGACAGCAAAGTCGACAATTTAGCAAGTTCTTTTTTTGTTGATTATTATTAAGTCTAGTCTTCTGGTCGAGATTAGGTGATCTGTGTATATGTCAAAGTCCCATAGTAGTTTGAGTGTGTCATTTTCTAGGACAGATGCTGGGTTGTGCATATACCATTTGATCGTATGGTCAAATTTGAATTTCTTGTACATCTCCCAGTGGATCACTTTGCCGACCAATCATATCAAGTCTTATATTCCTTCTGCGCTAATTTGCTGCATTCGCTTATTATTATTATTATTATTATTTAATTTCCACTTTTATTTTCGGTTTCTTACAATTCTTCACCAGGTCTTTACCCAAGACCTAGTGTGAGGAATGGTGATTATGTATTTATGTTATTTGCAGCCTCTTTTTTTGTGATATTTTTCAGTCACATCGATAATACTTTCCTAAGGAGATGACCAGTTCCACAAAGTGCAGTTTTTTTTGTTGTTTTTCGTCTAGGTAGGGGCAGCCAGGTATTTTGTTTATGTGGTTATCTGCTACTTTCTTTTATCATACCCCGGGCTCTCGCTATTACTGATACGGTGTTTAATTTTAACGTGCCACATTTTTTGGTCTTTGTATCAACTTATTTTGTTTTATTTTTTGACTGATATGTTATTTTCTATTAGTATTGATATATCAATTAGAAAGCATGTTTTCTTTTATAGTCCTTAACCAATGTATCTGATTTATTTCTCTCTATTCTTCTATCAGTTTGGATAGTAAAGTTCAAGAGAATAGTTGCTCCTTTAGATTCTGGATAGTGTTCATACCATTTTTCACTTTTCCCTATTCCATAGTGTTTGCATATTTTCCAATCATCTTTCCTATCATACCTTTCTTAAAATTCTATCGGTGTTAAGAATGGGCAGTCAGACATAAAATGGTCAATTGATTCAGTTTTTTGTTCATAGAATCAAATAATATATTTGATCTGTTTTTTTTTTAATAATGTTTGCTTGATAGTTTCTCGTAGGTAGGCTCTTGTCTTGTGCTGCTATTACTAACCCTCTGGTGGTGTAACGGTTAACAAGCTAGACTTGCAAACCTACACGAGTGAGTTCGAGTCTCATTTGGCGCCCCATTCATTCGGCCTTGCGCCACATCGAAGCAAAGAGCTTTGTAAATTACTATTACTAACCCTTCTGTCTCCGCCTTCAGTCCAACACTTTTCAGCTATCGATGACACTTTATTATACCCATGTCAGCATTAAGTATTGAGTCGTACCGAAAGATTTAGATTAACAGAAACATTTTCTACATTTTTCTTATAAAATCTTCTGATATAAACTTCATTGTAGGTTATCTCAAAATAGATGCAACCCATTGATATGATAATTCATATTGCATCAAGTCATCTTTCATCTGAGTCTTAAAAAGCAATCATATCACTTCAGAAAGGTCAAACCAGATGACAGGGGCAGAAATTGATTAACTTCATCCTACAGAACCCGTGAAAGACCAAGTACTTGGGTACGTCTTCGGGGGGACATTTTCGGACTCCTTCCGACAGAATCTCTTTCCGCATCCACATTGTCAGGACATCTTGTAGTCAACTTCCGGCCAGATCTGGGATTTTCTGTCTTCTTGTTGAGGTTGTTTACTGACCCTATAGCTTGAAATTTCTGTAACTAACGATTTGGCTTTTCTGTGGATAATTGTTAAAGTTAATCTGGGGGGGTGTCCTCGTGGTGTAATGGTTAAAGCGATGGACTACGGAATCGTAGTAAGCGAGTTCATACTCCAGTCGCGTTATTACCTTCACTTTCGGACAAATACTCTTGGGAAAGGTATGAACCCCTTATCCTCCCAGCTATGGGTTAAATAGTACCACTACTGTTCTTATAGGAGAATAGCTTTGGCATTAAATAACCTACAAAGGTTGATATGCCATTAAACAAAGAAACCAAACCAAACCAAACCTAAAGTTTATCTTCCTGCGAAATTTTGCTTGCACGGTTTTGAATGATTTTGTCTCCAAATAAGTAGTGACGCAGAATATTTTCCTCTCTTGTTCAAGGCATTGTGATCGAGGATTAATAGTTGTTATAGTAAACTATTTTCAAATCTGAAATAAAAAAGAACACGACATTATTATTAATAGAGTTATTAGCTGTTACATGGGTCCCTTGTATACTGAGACACCCAATATCAGTTGTAGTATTAATATTATGATACTTTTAATTTTCTAGATAAAATTTGTCACGTATTATTATGTCGTGACTCGTATTTTTCTTCCAATTTATTTGTACTTCCTTTTCATCGTGACTGCAATAAAAGGAAACAAAATTAGGATAAAAAAATAACTAGGATTGAAATCTAGTAAAATTAAGTTGAAAGAAAAGAAATTGCGATAAAAAGGAAAGGAAATATAGATGAAAGAACAATAGCAGTTCAAAAATAAGAAAAGTTAATTACGTCAAGATTCAGTCATCAAATTATTTATTTTATTTTTCTATAGATTTACACCAGTTAAATTTCTGATTTCAAAAAGAACATATAACCTATCCTTTCTTCCGTCTCTATAGTGTTGGTACTATGTTGTTATTGTCTTTAGGCGAAAAGAATGGAAGCTAACAAAACATATTTATTAATGGATTTTTTAATGAGTAGTCGGACTTTCGTGATAAAGCTACTATTAAGTAGTATAACTGTTGACACAAACAACAATCTTTTTAGTGGTAGAGGTGTTGATTCAGGCCACAAACCTTTTGATGGTGTAGCTGTTAATACAGGCAACAATCCTTTTAGTGGTACAACTGTTGATTCAGGTTACAGTCCTTTTAGTGGTATGACTGTTGATTCAGAAGACAAACCTTTTAGTGGTATGACTGTTGTTACGTGGGGTAGAAAAATAGAAGAAATATATTTTCTATGTACATTACAAGGTGTGTTTCGTTCGCCCGTATTACTCCGAGACGAAGAATAAAATTGGAAAAGGAGGCGCCAAATGAACCTTTTCTAATCACACATGATTCGAGGCTAAAGGAGGAAGAGAAAAAAAGACGACGACAAGAAATGGAATTGGAAGTCAACCCCTTTCCACTTTTTACCCATCTCAGCTTGCCTTGAACTCTTGGAGTGAACTTTGGGTGACCTTATCAACCACGTGTTCGGCTGTAAGAGTCAAGGAAGGACCCTTTTGGTTTTTGACTGGAAAAGTGACTATAGCAGTAGCGGTTTTGACTCCAAGGCGTCCACATTCATCCCTGGGCTCTGTTTCATTACACCCGAAATGTGACTAAGAAAAAGGACAGCAGAAAACTAACTCCTTGTGGCAAGCTTCTTCGAGAAAAAGGAAAGAAAGAAAAAAAGAGAGAACGAAAGAGAAAAAGAAGGAAAGAAAAAATTAACCAGTCCTAAACCCTCAGTGAGTTCCGTATTTCTTTTGCCTCTATGTGTCTATCATGAGTTAAGATTCGTCTCGGACTTCTATATATACATAGTAACATTAGTTTTCCCTCCACTTTTGTTCGTAAAGCCTTTTTTTATATATTCTTATTCTTCCCTAAAAAAGTTGTTATTGTTATAATTAAATTTTGTTGTTAAATCTTCAAATTGTGTTGTGAGTGCTTGTCGCTTATTCTGCTGTGATTTACCGTGAGTCTTATATTGGAGAAATTCCTTTCCCATAGTTCACCCTTTTTTTTATCGAACCTTGGGACATTCTCGCAATTTTATATATAATTTTTTTATTCTCGTTACGTGCCTGTTTTCGCAGTCCCGGTGAAAGTCGGTTCGTAACACTGTTGATACAGGCAGCAATCCTTTTGATGGGAGAGCTGTTGATACAAACAACAATTTTTTTAGTGGTAGAGGTGTTGATTCAGGCCACAAACCTTTTGATGTTGTAGCTGTTAATACAGGCAACAATTCTTTTAGTGGTACAATTGTTGATTCAGGCAACAGTCCTTTTAGTGATATGACTGTTGATTCAGAAGACAAACCTTTTAGTGGTATGACTGTTGATACAGGCAGCAATCCTTTTAATGGGAGAGCTGTTGATACAAACAACAATCTTTTTAGTGGTAGAGGTGTTGATTCAGGCCCCAAACCTTTTGATGGTGTAGCTGTTAATACAGGCAACAATTCTTTTAGTGGTACAATTGTTGATTCAGGCAACAGTCCTTTTAGTGATATGACTGTTGATTCAGAAGACAAACCTTTTAGTGGTATGACTGTTGATACAGGCAGCAATCCTTTTAATGGGAGAGCTGTTGATACAAACAACAATCTTTTTAGTGGTAGAGGTGTTGATTCAGGCCCCAAACCTTTTGATGGTGTAGCTGTTAATACAGGCAACAATTCTTTTAGTGGTACAATTGTTGATTCAAGCAACAGTCCTTTTAGTGATATGACCGTTGATTCAGAAGACAAACCTTTTAGTGGTATGACTGTTGATACAGGCAACAATCCTTTTAATGGGAGAGCTGTTGATACAAACAACAATCTTTTTAGTGGTAGAGGTGTTGATTCAGGCCCCAAACCTTTTGATGGTGTAGCTGTTAATACAGGCAACAATTCTTTTAGTGGTACAATTGTTGATTCAAGCAACAGTCCTTTTAGTGATATGACCGTTGATTCAGAAGACAAACCTTTTAGTGGTATGACTGTTGATACAGGCAACAATCCTTTTAATGGTAGAGCTGTTGATACAAACAACAATCTTTTTGGTGGTATGGCATCTACAATGGAATATCAGTGGAAGATGTGTAGTTATTTAAAATGGGTCTACTATTACAGACAAAGAATAAAAGGGCATTTTTTTCCGTAGTGAAAAAGGCGTTAAGTGTTTTATTCGGGACAGTGTCCGAAGAAGAGGTATAGTTTGTAAGGAGAAAAATAAAAAAAAAATGTAGAAGAGGATCAAAATATTTTAACTCAGGTTGTTAAGGAAAGTGTATCGATATTAAATGTAACTATATCAGAGTTGGTTAAGAACAGGGATAGTATAAACGAGTTGATGAGCGAGATGCTCTCATTGAGAGAGGAAAGGGCTAATGTGTCCGAAGCTATGACAAGGGAATTTCAGAAATTAGATAACTTTATACAACGATCCAGTAGATAGTGATTACCAATAGAGTGCAACAGACCTGCCAATGCCTGATAGTATTGCAGGAACTAGTTAGGGTGAAGTTAAATATGTTATCATTGGGGCATTTATCACCCAGTGTAATAAACCCAAGTCCTCTAAGAGAGTTATTATTGAAAATAGAAACCGAATTACCTTCTCATTTAAGATTACCGTTTGATGCTCCTGAAGAATTATAGAAATATTACTGTACGTTTGGTTGTGTTACCTTGGAAGATAATAAATTATTGGTGTTAGTGTTAGTTCAATTCTTAGATAGGGAGAGTATGTTTGAGATTTACCAAGGGATAAATCTACCTATCCCAAACCCTCACGTTGAGCAGAAATCGGGAATAGTTGCGAAGTACAAAATAGTAAAAGAATTCAAGGCCCTTAATCTTGCTAGAAAAAAATATTTATGTTACTAAGAAGCAAAAGGGTTCAAAGTTGATGCATTGAGAACCTGCAGTGCAGCCTGTCCTATTTACGTGGCTGGTTATGTGTATTCGAGTTGCTTAGAGGTGATAAAGAGGGGTTTGAGGGCAACTGCCAGATAGAAGTTGTAGTGATACTGGCAAATTAATCTGCCTAATTTGCATGAGTGTACGAGAGAACAGATATAGAATAACTAGAAACACTACCCATCCATTTCACACTTCGATCGGCCGTGTTGGGCAAGTATGGATCTGGTCGGGGGAATTCTGGTTGTGGCGGCGGTCGAAGTGCGCCTTGACTGGCATTTTCGAAACTCAGGGCTGTCCCTCTGGCTTTAACCCTCCTTGGAGAGGTTAGGTTTATCGCCTGGCGCCCTTCTTTTCGGGGAATGCCGCAGGGCTCGAGGTATTTTTGGAGCCTCTGGGCGCGTCTAGGCTATGACTTTGTGCCCGGACCCACCTAAAACAGGTCTTGTGCCACACTCATCCTGTTGTTAGGTTGGTCGACAAATATCTCTTCATCAGTCACTACTTTCTGCTGAGGCTTTTCAGCGGTCCGTCTGGCATCCGTACCGGACGGTCAATTCCTCGAGCTTAACGGTCCTTGGAGAGGTTAGGTTTATCTCCTTTTATAGTGGAAAGGCAACGGGGTTCGAGGTATTTTTGGAGCCGCCGGGTCCGCCTGGCCTACGGCCCTGCCCCTGGACCCACCTAAAAAGACCCTTGTGCCACACTCACCTGGTTGGTGGGACGTATGACAAATACCAGCCCTGGACTGTCTGGCATCCGTGCCGGACGGTTAATAAGCTCGTCGAGCTGCTCTTGATCGAGGTGCGCCTTGACTGGCATCTTCGAGCTTTAGGGGACCGCCCCCAGGCTTTAACCCTCCTTGGAGGGGTTTGGTTTATCGCACCCCTAAATGCCGACTGGGTCCTCTCTGGTGGGAGACAGAGACAAATATATTGACCAGCCACTGCTTCGCGCAGAGGCTTTTCTGCGGACTTATCTAGCATCCGTGTCGGACGGTCAAAGTTCCATTGCAGATTTGAAGCCAAAAGGCCTCTGGCTTCGGCTGGGCCACCTTCAGGTAGGCGAGCTGCTTCATTGACACCTTTTTCATCTTTGTATAGCACTAGACCTTGCTGTCCAGTTCAAGCTATAATCAGACAAACGTGTCTGAACCCAGATTTGTGTCCAAGTCCAGTTAGTCTTATCAGACCCACATTGCACTAAGTGGGCCGATGAGCTGCATAATCCAGCAGGGCTCGAGCCTCGGCTTGTGACCGACCTTCCTCTCCCTTAATACCCTCTATTATCGACCTTGAAGTCATTGACCTTGTGTCAGATCCTGTCTGATGTGAGGCAATGACAAATATAAGAGGCTTTTCAGCGGACTGTCTGGCATCTGTGCCGGACGGTCGAAGCTTCATTGCAGACTTGAGGCCAAAACACCCCCGGCTTCGGCTGGGCCACCTTCGAGCTGCATAACTGACATCTTTGTCATCTTTGTCTAGCACTGGACCTTGCTGCCCAGTTTAAGCTATAGTCAGGCACCCGTGCCAGGATCCAGATTTGGGTCTATGTCCAACTAGGCCAGTCAGGCCCAAACCCCAATTACCACAATAATCCGACCTTGAAGTCATTGACCTTGTATCAAGTCCTGTCTGTTGGAAGACAGAGACAAATATAAGCTTGATTAACGACTGACAAGAGCTTGAGTTGCACTTCACAACAGAAGTATTAACTGATACTGCGTTACCCCAAACTATCAGTATAACTGATGGAATATGGACGATTGCTACCCTGGTGGGTTTGGAATTGTCCAAAGTATGTAAAGGGAAGTCCACGAGTAATCCGCCCATTATCCATAATGGAGCTACCCATAAGGTGCTCTGCATACGAGGTATCCATTTCTGTCCCCATCTTATATTTTCAAACTGAAGAAAGACTCGAAGAGAAGAAATCATTTGTAAAGTTGACTGATAGAAATCTAAGTAATTCGGAGGAATTATGCGAATCTTTGATCAAGAAATTTCCCAAAGTAACCTTAAAAAGAATCCCTGAGTTACAAAATTGAAGAAAAAGTTAAATGCAATAGAAGAAGCGAATTCGGTATCGAAAATAACTCAAAGACCATAACATGTTGGTCTGCTATGCTAAGGGCCATAATCGTCATAGCAGTAGTAATATCAATTCTATGAGTGATGAGGAAACGTAGGAGAAAATTACTAATCAAACAAAATGTACCAGCGAGTGTAGGTAAAGAGGAGGGTTTGGTTTGGTTTGGTTTTATGGCATAACAACCATTTAAGGTTATTTAATACCAAATCCATTTCATACATATATAACAGTTATATTTCAAACAATTTAGTTTAGAATAAGTATAGTTTTTTGTTTACATTCAGTTAAATGTCAAAACATCTCTATTTCATACAATTCAGTTTGGCATAGAAAAATAGTTCCATTTAAAACAATCCAGTTTTGCATAAGTAAGTAGTTTATTTGTTTGTTTGATTTGGTTTTATGGCATATCAACCCTTGTTGGTTATTTAATGCCAAATCCATTTTACACAAATAAATAGCTCTATTTCAAGCCATTCAATTTATCACAAGTACACAGTTTAATTGTCAAAAACTTTTCTGTTTCAAGTTTATCAGTTTAGTCAAACAGTCCTAATTTAAAAAATACAGTCTACTGTAAGTGTAGTTTTTGTTTACACACAGTTAAATGTCAAAACTGTTCTATTTCAAACAATTCAGTTTAGCATACGAAAACAGTTCCATTTCAAACAATTTAGTTTAGCATAAGTACGCAGTTTAGCTCTATTTGACCCATAGATCGGACCATTTCAGGTGCAACCACTCCGGGCCAAAGTAGACCTGGGAGCGATGACAATGAAGGGGTACTCCGTATTCCCTGAAGCTCCCGCATTACCGGAACCTCGTGATCAGATTGTCTAATGTCATACCAGGACACTCATTGGGGAAGTCTTACCCCTCTGCAGAGACGCAATCGGTGTATTTTACAGCCCTAGCCGACTGGAAAAGTAAGGAGGAGGGAGAATGCCATTGAGTGTTCCATGCCAAAACTAGTTAAAACTGATTGAACTAGACTCCATGATAGAATTAAAAGTGGAAACGACACCTGCTGAAGAGAAATAGAGACCTACGCACCAAGAGAGGCTTCAAAGAAGAAAATAAAAAAGGAAAAGGAAAACAAACAGACTTTTCACAAATTATCATTAATGTATTAATTAGTAAGGGGTGTTGCGAACACCAAATAATTGGGCAGAATTGTCCTCTGCATGTCACACAAAAAAGAAAAAAGAAAAAAAAGAAAGGTTTTTGCATAAGAAGCTAATAAGTATAGGGGAATTATGAACCCTAATTAATTAAACGAATTATATCCTGCTACAGAAGAAGAAAAAGATTTTTACAGGTGGACAGTAACCTTATAATTCTAATGTATGTTTAGTAGAATTTCGATCATTACATTTTTTTGCATGAACAGATTTTCAACTTCACCAAAGAATGAAGCAAGGAGGGGTTTTAGGCGTGTCATTTACTGATAAATAACAAAAAGTTTGGAAATAATGAGCACAGAAAGAGACAGACTCACTCGAGTAGATTGATTAACCAGAAAAGTAAAAATTAACTAAAATGGATTTTAGAAGAATGAATCAGTACATTACAAAATGTGAGGGAAGAATAAATTGAAAATATTTTTTTTTTTTTAGTTGAGGGAAGAGAACGTCGAAAATATATAGCTATTTTTAGCTGGGGTAAAACAGAAAAGAGAGAAGTGAATTATGTTGACTAAACCCAGGTGAATTTTGTTTAGAGAAAACAAAGAGTTGGTAAGTACGGGTTGATAAGTACGGGTTGATTGTCCTCGGCTGGCGGAGTCAAAATACGTGTTAACCCAGAGATGAGAGCCTGATGACAAGCAAGTGAGCTAGGAATGGTTAGTTGTCCAGGAAAAGATAAATTTTTGATATGATTTTTTCTTCTACATTCGAAGCCATGGGAAAAGCCTTTTGATACCGTTTTGAGTTACACTTGTTAAGTGAAAGGAGTGAAATTGATAAGTGGAATCCAAATAAGGAGAGAATTGATATTATCAATAGCACCCCCAACCTCCACCCTAGTATGGACAGAAGATACATATAAACCGAGAGATTTGCTCATTGATGAGACCAGCATGAAGTGGCAAAGAACCTCTCCGTCACTCTGAGCCCTGTCCTTGTACCAGACACCTTAATGCAAAGAAACAGAGAAAAAACGAACATAGCACGATACTTGAAATCACCTTTGACCAGACTATCGAAAGGAAGAAGCAGTAAAAGCCTAAACTTAATGCAATAATTTGAGAGGCCTTGTACCTGACACTGAATGCTGAGAAATTAACTGACTGTTAAATCGTGATTTAGGACTCGTGTCACATGACTAGCTAACCACCAAGAAGGGTGAATGTAGGTATCATTTTAGAGACTTTTTATACAAAGGAAAATATCATTGTTTGTTACAAATCCATATCCTGTTTTTTGTTGGTGTTTCGACTATTATTTTCTTTCTTAATGGTGTGATCTCGTCCTTCCATTCTTCAATTAACAACTCTGATTAGAAATCGATTTGATGACTGGATCAAAATGCAACGTGGGCAGATAAGCAGGTTGACCGTGCTGTCCAGTGACACAGCCAGGTGGAATCGTCAGCGGATAAAATGCGGAGCTTCGAGCGACTGAGGGAGACGAGTGTAGGGGAGTAATATAACTGTTAATACAGACAGCAAGCCTTTTAGTGGTATAGCTTTTGATACAGGCAAGAAACCTTTTAGCGATATAGTTGTTGATACAGTAAACCAGGCTTTTTGTGATTGATCTGGTAATACAGTGATATAACTGCTAATACAAACAACAAACCTTTTAGTGGTACAGCTATTGAAGCCAGAATCAAGTCTTTTCGTGGTGTAGCTGTTGATACAGGAAACAAATCTATTAGATGTATATCTGTTGGTACAGACAACAAGCCTTTTAGTGATAGAGCTGCTTTCACAGTCAACAGGACTTTTTGTGGTATTTTTTCTTCTCAAAGATCTGTTTGCCGACATATTCTTATAAATATCCAGAAGAGGATTCATGCCTGTCGCAAGGTGATAGCGTGAAGCAAAACTTAAACAATGCCCTGGATTTGAACGCAGTTCGCCGAGTCCATTTACAACGAAGCCAACCGTTACGCAATTGCACTTCTATCATTTTTTGTGATATATGCCGCGTATATTCGTGAATAAGTCGAATTTTGAAGTCGAAATTTTTAGGCCAAAATCTGGAGTAGACTTTCATATAAGTAATAATTTTGTGACGTTAAATGGAAACAATAGAAGTAACCTTTAGATTAAAAATCAGTTCCATGAATTAATGATTTTGTAAGCATAAATTAAGAATTAACTTGCAGTATTGCTTCCTCACGCAATAGGTTAAATAGCATCACTAATGTTCTATAAAAATGGCTTTAGATTACCTACGAAGTTTGATCTGCCATTACACAAATAAGTTTCGCTCATAAATAAATACATCTTTAACAATTTTTAATAAAACAATTAATTTTCTTTTAAATCGAATGTAACAGTATCTTATTTGCCCGTGGTGTAATAGTTATCTTCGTAGGAAATGGACACGCCGACACGAGTTCAAATCCTGGACAAAACTGATTGCATTTCACATAGCACGAATACCCTTGGGAAAGGTATGAATCCAATTATTCTCCCTCCAGCTATGGGTAAATAGTAGGGCAGACTAAATCTTCTTCAGCCTTGGCGTGGCAACTAGTCTAGGAAAAGGAAAACTCTGAATTCAAACCTGTTAAACTCCGCTTAAAAATTGACCTTGTGTCATATCCTGCCCGAGCGGAAGGGTTGGTAGATATGTATCTTATTTCTAGTGGAATCTTATACAATCAAAACGAGTATCATTAGGTATTGTTTATTATCAAACTGTACAGATTTGAAACTATGTAATGAAAATGTAAATACAAGAGTTGTTTTAAAAAAATTCTAAGCCTACTCAAAACGAATAGCATCGCCGAATATTTTTTGTGGCAACACACTACCATTTCTTAAAAATTAGAAAAAATCTGAATGAGTTTTTCTGGTTTTATGAGGAGTGATAGGGTCTTGTCATAAAAATATTTAGCTGTGGCTCTTTTTCTGATTTGCTGAGAACTTTTTGAACGACCCTCATATGAAGCTGTCCAAAAATAAGTACACCAATCATATATCTTTCATTTTTGGTTAAAAAGATGTTGCAATTTAGTTTTTAGGAATAGAGTTTCATGTTTATGAAACCAGTCTAGGAGAATGAAAGCTCTGAATTCCAATCAGTTGTACTCTGCCAAAATTTAAAAAAAATGACCCTGCCCATGGTGGAGGAGTTAAATAAGTAAACACAGAGTTTCAATGCTGTAGAGCTCGGTGAAAATAATACATAATAATATCTGTTTTGACTGTATGATATTCCACTAGAAATTATAAATCTCTTGTATCTTTGATTTAGAAGAAAATTAACTTTTTATAAATATGCACTTATTTAAGGGTGACATTGTATACACGAGATCGACTCTTACACAAATATATACGGCATATTGTAAATGCATTGTAACATATTTTACTATCAAATGCATTGAAAACCGAGAAGAAATGAATTAAATCTGTTCAAATATTACTGCAAGTATTAATGAGAATATATGGCTATTATAGGTGTAATGTAAAAGCTTTTTTATGGTTCTATTATAAAATTTGAAATTCAAGAAGAAAGGGATTGTCAGTAGTCAGGAACCAATGAAAGCATATCTGGCAGAATCAGCGATTATATATCTAATTGTGTATTTTTTTCGTCAAGTGGATAGATGTTCATAAAATAACTTTTGAAACTGTGAAATAGTGTTTTTATTATGACAGATGTAAATAGATTATTTTATGATATATAATTAAGTTGCACAACTACACGATGAATTTTCGCTTGTCAAACAATTTGCAGGGTTATTCACTAAAATATTGATTTAGTATCATTTTCTTTTTAGCAGAGACGTGTCGACGTAATAAAAACTATGAACGCAATCGCTCACAAAGAAATAACAAAGAAAAAACATTTGAAAAATCTGTCTGTCAATAACGCTTGGATTAATTTCTGAACATTAACCATATTTTTCTTTCTAACTTTCAGTCCACAAAACTTGGTTAGTGAATATTCAAAATTCAGTGATTCTTTCTTTTTTTTTTTTTTCAATAGATATGTTTTCTACGGACGGTGATATTTGGTTTTCTTCTTTTTATAAAAAAAAATTGCAGAAAATAAATTACAAAAAGAATATATATATATATATATATATATATATATATATATATATATATACTAAGGATTATTGATATAGGAAATAGAAACGGTGTACCCAGTTAAAAACCTGAACGAGGCTGTTTGCATTTCACATAGTGCTTATGTCCTTGGGAAAGTTATGAATCCAACTATTCTCCCTCTCCCTCTCTCTCTCTCTCTTTATATATATATATATATATATTCCTCTTGTTAGATGATGAAAGTCCAAGGTTAGTTAGGTAGGTGGAGATTGATTTGGTAATAAAACTTCAGCATCCGACTTCGAAAATCAATTTATTATATATATATATATATATATATATATATATATATATATATATATATATATATATAAATCAATTGATTTACATACTAAACAAAAGTGTTCATTTTTGTGCCGAAAAAGAGGCTTCTAGAAGCCATAAAATTTCAATCTGTATTTTTGTATTTTTGACTAGTCAGTGTCTTCGTAATTTTTGTCTTTGATATTGCAGATGTCATAGTATAGTGTTTACCTCGCAAAAATTGTTGACTTCAGCCTCTAAATAAATTAAGAACTTTTTTCTTCCTAGATTATTAAAAATAGATTTTTATAATCAATCAAGATAATATGTAAATGACATATTTTAAAATCTTTTTTCGAGCCTATTTGAATCTTATAAATAAAGTGATAAAATACGCAAGTTTTCAGGACTCAATAAAGATTCATCTTTATGGCTGCTCACTTTCGTTTTTGTTTCTATTTCAGTCACTTTTCAATTTCAAATTCCTCCGAATTTATTTAGATTCATCATTACTTAACTTAAGTCTATAAGGAAAGTCTTATCTTTTTCTTGTTTACTTTTACGATATAGACGCTACACATAATCTTAGCGAGGCCCCGGGGCCTGTTCTGGACTTCGGTCCGGAGCGTGGCCCTGGAAAAGGAACAATGGCAGACTTGGGGCCTTTAATTAGGCACCTAGTTTCGACTAGGCTACCTTCGGGTGGGCGAGCTGCACTTTTGTCTCCTTTGTCCCCCATGCACGGCACTAGACCATGTGTCTAGTTTAAGCCGTTAACTGGCATACGTGCCCGGACCCACATTTGGGTTCGTGAAACTGCTTGCCTCATCAGGCTCACATTGCACTAAGTGAGCCGATGAGCAGCACAGACAAGCAGGGTTCGAGTCTCGGCTCGTTCCCGACCTTCCCCTCCCCTTTATCCCCACTTTAATTGGCCTTCGGGCTTTTGACCTTGTGTCAAGTCGTGTCTGGTGGGAGGCAGCGACAAATACTAGACGCTACACATAATCATAAATATTCTTTCTCTCTACATAATGACACATATATCGAAAGATCTTTTATACTCACAGAATATATCATCTCGTATAAAACAATGAAAACTGCTATGAACTATTTTCTTATTAATACCATATTGGGGCATATTAACATATTAACTAATAATACTTTTCCTTATAAAGAAAAGAAACTCTAACTTTTATTGCTTTACAAAAAACTTTTCTCTGATGTTAAATAAAAGAAATTTATTTAATTTATAGAACTGTGTTTTTTCATTAATCATTACACACCTTTCCCTTCTGTCTGTATGTCTCTCAATGTGTGTGTGTGTGGTGAAAGAAAAAGTGAGATTGGAATAACGAGAGAGAAAGAGAGTGGCAGAGACATTGCTTAAGTGGTATTAAAACGTTTGTCTTTTATATATATATGTATATATATACACCCCTGGACAAAAATATAAGACCACCCCAAAAGATGAAGAAAAAGATATTGTTTACAATTTTTAAATTACGAAAATCAGATATATGAAAGATAAGGTTAAAAGACATGTAAATTTGAAATAAGAATTTTCAATTCATTTTTACATTCATATTTTATATTTCTTATACTTAAAATTTATTTTTGACTTAAATATAAGACCACCAATAAAAAACTAAAGAAAAAAAGACTTAATTTAATTGAAAAATGTATTATTTATCGTCTACGTAATATAAAAAGGTATTAAAACTGTAATACTTAAAATACTAAAAACATAAATGGCTAAAGGAACTAAATTATCTGAATTTGAGAAAGGCGAGTTT
>OY757914.1:97127258-97205551 GCA_963585895.1 Sepioteuthis lessoniana | reverse complement strand
CTTTTGCTTAGAAGCCTGTAACTGCTTCGAAATCATTTTATCAATTTCTCACAGACAGCTAAAAAGAAGCCATTACTGATTGGCTGTGTCAACTGAATGGACCATACTATCGAAAATTGCATTGAAAAAATAAAGAAACGACAACAACAACAAATTTGGGGATATAACAATGAACATAATAACAACAATGAGCATAAGAACAATATGCATAATAACAATAAGGAACATAACAACAACAATAAACATAATAACAACAATAATCATAATAACAACAAGGAACATAACAATAAGCATAATAACAACAATAAACATAATGACAATAACAACAATAAGCATAATAACAACAATGAACATAATAACAACAATAAAAATAATAACAACAATGAACATTACAACAATATGCAAAATAACAACAATGAGCATAATAAAAACAATAAGCATAATCCAAACAATAATTCAAAGACAAAAGAAAACTTTAGTCTTCGGTACTTAAAAGAAGGCTCAGCTTAAAATGTACAAGCGTAGAAAGAAAAAAGAAGAATACATATCCTGTATCTGTCAGAACTAACAATAGATCTAGCAGCCATTTAAAACTTCATCGAAGAATTGGCAATCTATACACTCTATTCTGTTTCGTCCAGTTGGTGGGGCTTAAAATATGCTGTCTGTATCCACTCTAGGGGATTAAAATCCCCCCTCAAAGAGGTGACCTAGGTATGACACTAAACTGCATCTGATGGTGAGGAATTGGGGTATCTGAGGATGTGGAATACCCCTTCTTTACTATTAGCCCCAGGTCAACTCTGCTACGGATCATAGTACTTGTTTGGGTCCTATCTATGGGTGAAATAGATCTGTTTAAAGATTAGTCATATTCAATCGGACCGAGTTAAAAAAACATTCTTAAAAAAAAACCCACAAAAATTGTAAACGTGAACGTACAATAAATACATTTCTCGAACATCTAAGCATAAAATAACCCTAGACGAATTAACATGTCGGTAAAGTCAATCAATCAATCTTTTCTGTTTAAAAGTTAGCCGTAAAAGTTTGACAATACTCATGGCGAATGGAAACGGAATAAAACTCAAGGAGGATCTTATTCTTTACATCTTCAATAAGCATTTTTGAGAGTTGTCAAAGACATTTTGTCTCCCTCGTTTCACTGATTTCATTTACGATTTTGTCTCTGGGTTATCACTAAATCCTCCGTGGTCAGGGATAGATCATTACGACGAGGTTTAATATGGAGACATTCCTTTTTGCCCTAAATGGAATAGGGTCGTAATTTACTTAGCGGTTTGCTCAGATGTGGCACGAGGCCGTATGAATAGGGCAACCAATGAGAATCAAACTCACTCGTGAAGGTTTGCTAGTCTAACTTTCAAACAATTACACCACCAGAGGTGCCCTCTAAATGGGATAGGGTCAGAATTAATCTCTGAGGCACACCTATAATCGGAAGTCGAGGCAGAGGAGCATTTTTCCACACATTCACGTGCGTGTAACGAACTTCACATTAAACTTGACTGTGTGTCAAACCAGTCTTCTTGGAGGTAAAAAAAAAGTCTTCAACGTACCCCTAGGTCATAAACAGGATGTAACACAAGGTCCCTTTTTAAGCGGAGTCAAACTGTTTTGAGGTCAGAATTTTCTTTCTCCTAGGCCAGTTACCGTCCCTAGGATAAAGAACATAGTCTCTACTAGTATTTAAACATAACCGGTGTAGAAGTTGTAGGATTTGTACCTTTCTAAAGAATTATAGTGCGATATGAAATGCAGACAGCCTCCTTCAGGTTTTGAATTCTGGTCGTCGACTCCATTTCCTTAGACGATAACTGAATATATCTCCATCTCTATTTACCACACTTTCATAGACAGTAGAAATCTAAAAACTGATGAGTATGAATATTGTATTTCGACTTCAGTGTAGGACTATAAATCTATTAAATGTGAGTTTTTATCGACCTACTTGTTCCCCATCAGTCAATGTTAATACTATTGCTGGTTACAAACATTTAAGAAAGCCATTGCATGTCCGAATTATCAAAGACAGGAACTTTAATTATCAAATTATTGTGAAGAAGAAATATTTAGGGAAATCCAGCTTTTAGCAAGTCAATGAAGTGATTTAAATTGATGTAAGCTGATGAGAGGTTCACTTAGACACACACACACACACACACACACATATATATATATATATATATATTGTGAGAAATTGAAGGAACCACAAAATAAAGTGACAGATGATATGTTGATAATTTCTCCATTTTTTGTTTGTTTGTTTGTTTGTTTGTTTCTTTCTTTCTTTCGTGTACACTTTTTTACCTTTTCCTTTTTGTTTCTGATCTCTCTTATTTATCATTATTTTCTTGTTTTCTTTCTTTCTTTGATCGTTTTTTTTTTCTTTTTTCTTCTTTGTTTCTTTGTTTCTTTCTTTTGTCGCAATATTTAACAAATTACAAATTTAATGGTGTATTGAGGTCAAACCTTATGGGTTGACTCGATAGTGTCCTTTTGGCATACAAAAATAAGTGAATATCTTTCTATCTATCTATATATCTATTTGTTTGCCGATTTGTCAGCTGCTACCGATTCCTTAAAATCTAATTGAATCTCTAAAATTACATCGCGTATATACCAATATCATACATTAAACATTAAATGAAGCCGCATATACAATATGAAATAATTATATATATTGGAAACTGGAACTGAAATAGCTTTTTCTTCGTGCATTTTGACAAATTTTAGTATTAATGTTAGTACGCTTATATTTTATGGTTTTATGCTATTATATTGTAAGATTCTAAAACTTTTAGATGACTTAGTTTTTCGATAACACTCTAATGACTTTTAGGTTTGTTTTGTTTCCTTTGTTTAAAAGATATATCATGCTCCCTGAGTTATCTAATGCCAAAGCCATACTCGTGGAAAAAAAAACAGTTATATAATTTAACCCAAAGCTGGTTGGAGAAGGGGGTTCATATTTTTCCCATAGGCATTAGTCCGAAGGTGAGTGTTTGAACTCTCTTACTTCGAGGAGGCTGCAGATCAGCACGTTAACCATAATGTCAAAGAACTTTATATAACCGCTGAAATAAAAAATTCAAACTGAAAACAATCTACACCTAGGCTGTTAGGTTAAGTTGGCTGTTTTTTTTAAGGTACATTAATCCTTCTTGGTAATTTATTGCCAAATTCTGTTCATATATATATATAGTCATCCACAGACAGACTGTTTCGTTGTATCACAACTATTTAGTGAGGCTAGACACGTAAGACACTTCAAGCCGGGATCGGAACCCGCCTAACTTTACGTCAGGTTGATGACATACCCTTTAACCGAGCCGGCGACTCAACGCCAACTCTGGAATAACCACATATGTATTAGATTTTGTTTGTTTAGATTTTGCGCTATCGTATACCAAAGTGCTCAATTCGTAAGAAGAACTTAGCATTAAGCGAGTGGCAACCGTTCATTTCTTTGCCAGAGTGCTCAACTTTTTTTTGTAAGTTGGCCGACCGTAGTTGAGGGTGACCCGAAGGCTCCCTTTTCAATAGCTACTACACCGAGGTGCAGGGGAAGGCTCTACTCCTTTCCTTGGGTTGCTCCACTTAACCCTTGATGCTGAGTGTTAAGCAAAGAGGCATCAAGTACCATTTTTTGAGTCTTTGGTATAACTCGAACTGGTACCGAACCCCGGTCTCCCGAGCCATTGGCGAACGCTCAAATAATTATACCAATGCGAATATGAAATATCAAGAAAAGATGAATAGGGAACTATTCAAATTGAGAAGATACGAGGTGCATACGATAAGTTTCGAGACTTTTTTCGTATGAGCACTTTTATTGATAGTACACACATAAAACTCTAGTCCCCTTCGAAGTAATCTCCTCAGGCTGCAATGCACTTGTTCCACCGTTCCAACAACTTTTGCAAGGCCCCATGGAAGTCCTCTTGCGTGAGCGTGTCAATGACCTTCGTCACAGCCTCTTTCATCTCCTCAATTGTCTCATAACGACAGCCTTTGAGCTTAGGGAAATACCAAAAGTTACAGGGAGCAAGGTCTCGACTATAGGGACGGTGAGGAACTGCCTTGATGCTCATCTTAGTCAAAGAATCTGTGACAAGGATGGAGTTGTGGACTGGTGCATTGTCCTGGTGGAAATGCCACTGACCCGATTTGAAGAGTGCTGGCCTTTTCCGACGGAATCTCTTCCTGAACTCTCTTAAAACCTCAACATAGTAACCCTAACCCTAAGCCTAACCTTTTGGCCAATCAACTCTGGTCTATTGACTTCCTTACTCCTCCCATACCTCTCATCATCCCTCACAGACTGTCTGCCTTCCTTGAATGTCTTATACCACACAAAAACTGATGCTCGATTCATGCAAGATGGTCTAAAAGCAGTCAGAAGCATCCCATACGTTTCTGTGGCTTTTTTTCCAAGTTTAAAACAGAATTTTATTGCATATCGTTCAACTAAAGTATCCTCATGTCCAGATTGCATTTTTGAAATTCACCAGCTGTGACAATCAGGGTTTAGTAGGATGTATTCCAATTGCTGCTGTAGCTGTTGATTTGAACCTGAAATCATAAAAATTGGTCAGTCATCTCATAAGATGTATAGTAAAAACAGTGAATTTTCAAGAGTCTACGACAATTTTAAAGGCCCATACGAAAAAAGTCTGGAAACATATCGTATGCACCTCGTATAATTGGATTCTTATAAATCTCCGGGAGTGCTCAATGTATGATTATTTATATATAAGTTTATAAATATCATACAGAGCAAATTCATATTATATAGGGTGTCTCAATATACATGTAACCCATGTGGCTGCTAATATACTAATACTGGATGTCTCAATATGCATGGGACCCATGTGACTGCTTATAACTCTACTAATACTGGGTGTCTCAATATACACGGGACCCACGTGACTGCTAATGACTCAACTAATAATAATATTGTGTTCGTTTTTGTTTCAGATTTGAAAATATTATTACAACTATTAATCCTCAATCACAATGCCTTGGACAAAAGAAGAAAAATATATTCTATCACTACTTATTTAGAGACAAAATTATTCAAAACTGTCTCAAAATAGATGCAAACCATTTATATGATAATGATTTATTACTGAGACAATAAACTCAATAAAGGATTTCATGTCCTGAAAGCTGATATAATAATAATAATAATAATAATAATAATAATAATAATTATTATTATTAATTTCATGTCTCTAGCTCAAAGTATGTACTTTTTTACTGGACGTGTTCCAATTGATCACCATTGCGGTTGTCGCAGTTATAAATCATTATCATATTAATAGGTTGCATCTATTTTGAGACACCCTGTATAATTGGAAGAAAAACTCAACAGACCGTCATTTGGCATTTATAAACTTATTTTAATTGACCACGGATAAAACCAACCAACCTCTTCAGATAGCCATCCTCCTATATATATATATAAGTAATTTGTGAACGCATTGTTTATAGATAACGTTTTTAAAAGAGTCAGAGGTCATTTGTTTGTACCAAGTTAAATGGTTTCAAGTCTTGCTATGTAATAACAATAATTCAATTTTTGCACACAGTTAAACGGTTTCAAGCATTCCTATCTAACACAAATAATTCTGTTAAGTTTTTATCATTTGTTTGCACACGCTTAAATGGTTTCAAGTATTGCTATCTAACACCAATAAATTTATTTGCTCTGAGTTAAATGATTTCCAGTACTGCTATGCACCAATGATAATTCAATTTAACATCAGTCATTTGTTTACATACAGTTAAATAGTTAAACAGTTCTATTTGACTCATAGATAGGAACCTAACAGGTACTACCACTCTGGGTCAGAGTGGACCGGGAGGTAATGACAATAAAGGGTTACTTCAAATTCATCAAATTTCCAGGACTGGAACTTTACCATCAGACAGAGTTTTGCGTCATATATCAGGACATTCGTTGCGGGGGTGGGATCTTACCTCTCTGCTGAGATACAGTCGGCAAATTTTACATCCCCAGCCTACTGGGTTACTTCAACTAGAGTAATCTCTCTTGACCATACATTCAAGTCCACAAAAATCGAAGTATTATCGACGGAGACACTCTGCGGTGTACCCCGGGTAATTTCTGGTTAGACTCCCCCAAAAGTGGTAATCTGGGTATGTCGCCAAACTATTAGATGGTGAGACTCCAGTTATGGAGATCTGAGAAGAAAAGTACCCCTTCATTGCCATTACTCCCAGTTCAACTTTGAGCGTTAGCACCAGTTAAAGTCTCATGTATGGGTCGCTGAGATGTTTTATAATTATTCGTATTCGATACAATCATATAAAAAAAACTCTAAACAAACAACTTGACAAAAAATATAAATATGAACATCCGATGAACATAATTCCTTAACTTCTAGGCATAAAATAACCCTAGATGGGTTGACATGCAGTTAAAATCAACCAATTTAAACTGGTTGCTTTACAAAGGCTAAAGAGCTCAGTCTGTGTTACCTATGAGTAAACAGCAGAATAGACTAGGCTCTTTAGCCGTAAAACTCCAAATTCAAAACCGCTGTACTCCGCCAGAAACTGACCTTTCGTTACATTCTATCGGTAGCGGAGAGTTGGGCAGTGTTGAATTGTTTGGAGGGACCTACTTAAGGCTTCGTATTGGAAGTCTACAAATTGTTAGCAAATATTTATAAGCTCACCAATCAACACCTGCAGTGGAATAGCCAATCAGTGAAGACTAAGGCATATATAAACAATGGCAAATTACAAAGTCTAGACTTAATGCAGCATTTTTACTTAGAAGATGTATCTTTTGTATCGCTCAACTACAAACAAGATGGCTACCAGAATTCCAATTGGTAGATATAACTATTTTGTAGTCACCCTGCTCTCCTGGCATAGACTAAATTTCATCAATCAGATATAGAATGAACAGTAGTATCTTTAACCTGTGAAAATTCCAAACGACAGCCAGTACCCACATGACCACTCGGTTCAATTTTCAACATTAAGAGGCTGTAGGCGAAGGGAGAGTTCACCCTTTTATTAAGTTGTAAATTGGTCTGAAAATAGCTTTATTCTTTAAAAATATTTTAAAGGTATAACGCTATCAAGAGCCTCGATGTGCCATTTTCGCTATTTTACAACTTCATAAAAATTTCTTTAGCAAACTTATCTTACTCTGGTACATGGTTACGACGGTTTGGTTATTTATTTGTTTAATGGCATATCAACCTTTGTGGGCTATTCAATGCCAAAACCAAAGAACAGTAGTAGTACTTTTAAACTCATAGATGGATGGAAGGCAATAAGATCATTTGTATCTTCCCCAAGGGTATTAGTCAGAAAGTGAACGTAATAGTGCAACTTGGGTTCGAACTCGCTTACTACAATGACGCAGTCTAGCACGTTTGCCACTCCTCCACAGACCCTCACCCTGGTTACAAAACTCAGATACCAATAGAATTCGAATTCAATTGCCATAGCCACGAGAGTAATCGTAACTGTTGCTGTACAATAGTCGTTCTTTCTTTCTTTCTTTCTTTCTTTCTTTCTTTATATTCTTCCATGTAATCTAAGTCCTGTCTTGTGGCTAAGATATATATATCCTACCGACACCAGAGGTCGATGATCAATCTCAACTCCAAATCCAGGATTTCCATAACTGATTTCCAAGGTAGGCATTACTTCTCTACTTGGAAGATTGGCGCAGCACAATCTTCCTAATAATTCCCTTCTTTTTTAAGTTGTGCAAGACTAAAATATTCTTAATAATTTAGCAATAAATACATGACTGTTCTAGTTTTATTTCCGCTTAAATGAAAGAAAAAGACTTCATAAATATTTTTACCATGAACTCCACACGTTAAAAAAGTCCGTTACCCAATTGGGAAATGATTTAATCAAATTTAAACAATACTTGAAATTGATTTTTTTTTCATTAATCCAGTCGATGAAAGCACTTTTTTGGGTATTAACAAAAACTATAGTCCTTGGAGGAAAGACTAACAGTAAAAAACAGCATTAGACGCTGTTCCTGTCTTCTACAAGTTTGCATGAAAAAGCGAGTTATAAAGATGACAACAGCCTTGATATTATTTAATTCTGTACTATTGAAAATGAAATAAATAAGAAATTAATCAATTTTAATGTAGTAAGTTTTTCTTCGTTTGGCCTCAGTTGCTTATGTTTCATGTCGCATTTCCATTTCAGGTTTAGCATAATGTAACTAACCGCTTTTTCTCATTGCTACGTTGATCACCCAGCGCCCAACTCCTTACTTCACTCTTCTGTCGTGTTGCTTTCACTCCTTGTTCATTTCTTCTCGTCGTTGAGTCAGTTCTTGTCCGCCATGTTGTTATCTTGTTTGTTCGTTATTTCGACCCCAACTGCCTTAAGCACTTCTGTGTTAGGATGAATAACAACACCGACAAATTTTTATTTGTTTTATTGGCGACAACTTTGTATTACCCATTGGCAACTTATTTGCTGACTAAAAGTTCTGTTTAAACTCTTCGCGTTGTCAGATCACGTGATGTTCGTCCATTGAAAGTCATGGTCTTAAACGAATTTTGGAATCAGTACACATCAATAAAAGTAGATGACATCCATTGGTTTTTTCGATAACTAACTATAAACTAACTATACTACTTGTCAAATTGTACCATAGCCATGATATGGCTATGTGTGAAAGGTACATCGAATGTCCATAAAGATAGAACATAGGAATCTCGAAATTCGAAAAACACGTAACGACTTCTTAGTTCAGGTACGAACCTTTTTATTACCTTTGAGTTTAAAAGTTATTCGACATAAGGAGAGAGGCACAATCTTTCTATTATGGCTTTTTCATCTCCCCCCCCCCACAATCTTGTGCGATGCCAGCCCAAGGCCTCGCGACCTAGCGAAAGCCAACCGTCTCGTCCGGTGTTTAGTCTCAACTCTACTCACTGACTTTTTCAAAATCTCCCAAATTCCCCCGCGCGCTTCCGGTGCGTGACGTCATTCGCACTCGCTAGCCTCTGTTTCCCATCTGGGCTATTGTGACATCTCTGAGTGACACGTCTGCTCTGCGCGCACGCGCGTGAACACCTGTGTTAATGTTGCACCTAAGTAACCCATGCACTGAGCCGAAAGGTTCTCAGCCTAACTAAACCCAAAGGCATAAAAGTTCTGAGCAGGCTCATTTAATACATAACTTAAAACGATTTAATTGAAACCATTTCTTTCAATGTGACTTGACCATACTTGGTTTGGTTTGGGTTGGGTTGGTTTGGTTTGGTTTTCTAGCATATCAACCATTGTAGGTTATTTAATGCCAAACCCTCTTTATACGTATATATATTAGATACATTATACATATATATTAGATATATATGGTTTGTAAAGATAAATCAAAAAAGTTAAATAGTTGCAAGTATGGCTAAGTATCATTAATAATCCAATTAAACATCAGTCATTTGTTTAGATACAGTTAAATAATCGAACTGTTCTATTTTGAACAATTCACTGTGGCATAAGTTATCTATTTGCACACTCTAGTTGACCCATTGATAAGAACTTTTCAGGTGCTACCACTCCGGGCCAGAGTAGACCCAGGAGCGATGGCAATGAAGCGGTACGCCACATTCCCCAAAGCTCCAGTATTACTAGAGCCTCACCATCAGATTGTTTAATATCATATCCAGGACACTCGTTGGGGAAGTCTTACCCCTCTCCAGAGATGCAGTCGGTGTATTCTATAGCCCCAGCCGAGTGGGCTAAGTAACTTGGTGTCTAAATCAGTGAGCTCAGTAAAAAAATGATTTGAAGAGAAAGTTATTTAGTTTGCTACTCTTTCTCTACAATAAAGTACTGAGTATTCATGGGAAGTGTGCTTACCACGATGGTTATTTTCGTTGGATATAGAGTCGGAGACCCGAGTTCAAATCCTGTACGATGCTGTTTGTATTTCATTTTGCTCAAATATCCTTGGGAAAAGCATGAATCTATCTCTTCCCGTCCACCCAGCTAAGGGTAAATAATAGTGTAGACTGTATTTTTTAGCTTTCATAAGACAACCTGTCAAGGAAAAGGGAAACTGACTCTAAATCAACTTTACTCAACTTAAAGATTCACTTTGTGTCACATTTTTCACTTGGTAGAGGAGTTGGTTGAATATATACTCAATACTTATTTGAAGCTTGTCAAACATTCCAATTTTCTTTTCAAGTTTTGTTATTGGTAACTAGAAGTAGACAGGCAACAATAATTTCAGATCTTGAATTTTAGCAGACTTTTTTCTCCCTAGCAATTTAAAAAAAATCTACTTTGTTTTACTTGGGCGTAAAGTGTTTTTTCTGTCAGTTGCTTTTAACTTTTATGACTTAAATCACGGAAAGTACGGCATGTGACAAGAATAGCAGCTATTGTCTTGTATCAACTACGCATGTCAGTAGGTAAGCCAGTCTTTCATTTTGAAAAGTTTCCTTCATAGCCACAGACTTCTATAATGCCAATGGCATCTTTCAATAGGATAATGAGCTTTTCCATATAGTAAAAGTTTTAAAGTAATGTTTTCAGGGGCATGAACAATCACCGTTGTCCAGGACATCAAACTGTCAGATATCGATCCCGTTGAGCATTGAAGGAATGTGTTAGAAAAACAAATTTAAGAAGCGCTCCTAACGGTTATCATTGAAAGAAATATCTTCTTGTTCTTAATTTTAGCCGAATCGTTTTCTTTTTTATGTTGTAAAAAAATATACTGTGATTGAAATACTATGAGTAAATTGTTATCTTGTGATAACAACATTTTATGGCAGGCAGTAATATATCCCATCTTGCCTTGTGCCAGACTAAGGCGAACTTAGTAATAGAGTATTAGATACATGCATCAATTCCGATTTATTTTCACTTGAATGAAAAAAACTCTAAATAAACATTCTCACTATCATTAGCTCCAAACGTAAAAAAAAAAAAAAAAAAAAAATGAATAAAACCAACTCAATAAAAAAATCACCTGGGAAATATTTCAACACCATTGCTCGAAATTTAAAAAAAAAATCCATTAACCAACTGTCGAGTGATTACTGTACCGTAGAAGGTATTAAAGGAATCCTTGATCAAGCTTGGACGATTTAAACCAACAAATTGACACTGTTTTTATCCCTTGCGATTTTGTAGAAAAAAAAAAGAAGAGAAAAGGATTAATACATTATTCTTAAATAAAATCGCTTGTCAAGCTAGTGTTATACTTGAACTAGATTGATTAGTTAGTGTATATCAACACTTATGGATAATTTAAAGCTAAATCCTGTTTATATATATATATATATATATATATATATATGTATATATAACAGTGTTGGTTTTCACTAAATCACTTTTTGGGTATGTGTCGAACCAAGTGCAATATAATTTGGAGAGTGCTCAATATCTAGGATAGAGCTATTATATAATAATAATGATAAATAAATATATATTAGATATATATATTTAATTCATGGAATTTAGACTGTGACCCCTGGGTTTCATGTTTTTTTTTCAAAACAACAATCCTCAGGCAGTTAAGAAAATGAAATGAATCGAAAACCGAAAAAATACAGTCAAAAATCGTTGTGGTTTTGAATGATTTTTTACGTGTGGTTGTAAGTGAGTGTGCGTGCGCGTGTGTGTGTGTGTGTGCGTATGTATGTATGGGTTATAGTTGCGTAATAATTTGTGTTTGTATGAGATCAGTTCAATTTGAAATTTTCTTCACTGCCTGATGATTGTTGTTTTGGAAAAAAACTCCATGAAACCCTGAGGTCGCAATCTAAATTCCATGAATTAAATATATATATCTATAATATATTTATTTATTACTATATATATATATATATATATATGTGTGTGTGTGTGTTTGTGTGTCTGTGTGTGTGCGTGTACGTGATTTGTAGGCGAACAGCTTGTTGGTAAGTTTATTTTCAAACGAATTGTTAGAGTTCATTCATTTGCTCATATTTAAATGGTTTCAAGTATTCCTATCTAACACTAATAATTCTGTTTAATATTAATCATTTTTTGCACACATTTAAATTGTTTCAAGTATTCCTATCTAACATTAATTATTCTAGCCCGTATCAATCATTTGTTTGCAAACGGTTAAATAGTTACAAGTATTCTTATCTAACACTAATAATTCAATTTAATATTAATCATTTGTCCGCAAGCAGTTAAATGGTTGCAAGTAGTAATTTACAAAGCTCTTTGCTTTGATGTGGCACAAGGCCGAATGAATGGGGCGCCCAATGAGACTCGAACTCACTCGTGTAGGTTTGCTAGTCTAGCTTGCTAACCGTTACACCACCAGAGGTGCCCAAATGGTTGCAAGTATTGCTATTTAACATTACTAATTCCATTTATCAAGTATTCCAATCCAGTACAAATAATCTACATACAACAGTATGGTTTCAAATAATAAAAATAATAATAATAGTTCTTAGTGAAAGATTGACCATTCCTATTTGATCCATAGATGGGCCCCTTAAAGAAACTACTTGGATGGTTTGTGAGATGCGACGTGATTGACTGTACAGGTATAATCTTTTTTAGGGTGCTGCTTCCAGGATTTATTCAAATTAGCAATCAGCGTCTTTGTGTAGTTCCCATCCAGGTTTTTCTCCAGGAATTTCGTTAAAGTCCAAACCGAAGTAAAAAGAAAGAAGTACGCATTTACTCGAACTCATAAAACGAAAGACATTTTTTCTATGTTTTATTTATTTATTTTTTTTTTGCAGATAGATTTTTGTCAATTACCTCCAAATCAGATTATGTCTAAGCAAGAACATTTTTTGACGTTGAAAGCTGAATTTTCTTTTGGTTGTTTTATTTTATTTCATGCTAAATTTCGGGTACATCTTAGATACCGGTGTGTTTTATATTCTGGAATGTATATATATATATATATATATATATATGTGTGTGTGTGTGTTCTTTAATATCACGTATATCTATGAATACTAATGAATTGCCCATATTTACACATGTTCATATACATGAACTTATAATCTTCCTTATATATATATATATATATATATATGTGTGAGTGTTTATATGCACTACAGATAAAAAGTTTCAGGTAATCCTGAAATTCTTAAAAAAACACATTAAAATGAGATATTTATGTATTTTTTTTAAATGAAGGTTTCTATTTCCATAACTAAAGTGTATTTACTTTTTATTCTTACAAAACAAGCACTTAAATATAAAAGGATTATCATACAACAGCATAATATTTTATTTTTGTCAATAAAACCAACGCCAACCTTAATTACTGCCTTGCGAATTTTTGGCCTTCTTTCCTTCTTTGGTCGTCTTAAAAAATGTTGTTAGTAGACCTTCCCAAGCATTCAATAAGCAGTGAAAAAGCTCACTATATTTCTAACTCTAAACTCTCCTATCTTATTCATCCCATACTAATTCAATAGGAGAAAGGTCAAGAGATTGAGGCTGCTAAGACTTAAACTTTTCTTCTTTTTTTTATATGAGGAAAATTTAAAGAGTGTTTTCGATTATTGTTTTTTTAAATGGTAACTTTTTTTTCCAGTGATACGTAAACCAGATGCTATGGCATATCTTTACAAAATCGAATGATATTGTTTTTTTCTTGACCTGAATCAAATCTCCATCTCTCTCCATCTCTGTTTCTCTAAACACCCCACACCATTACAGACCTCAGAATACTTAAGTGTTGGAAGCACAAATTCATTATTCACTCTTTCTCCCAACCTACAAATTCTTCTTCTTCTTCTTCTTCTTCTTCTTCTTCTTCTTCTTCTTCTTCTTCTTCTTCTTCTTCTTCTTCTTCTTCTTCTTCTTCTTTAAAAGGAAATTCACAAAGGAAAATGTTAAAGCTAAAAAAAACTTATATTGGAATTTCATCGGTTAGATGGAAATTAGGATTTAATAATCATATTTATTCGTTAGAAAAATTAAACAGCTTCATCCAAACATTTTTGGAAGTTGATAAATAAGGGTTTAACCCCTGAAATTCTATGGAGAATATTGAAAAGATCTACAACTCCGAGCTGCTTTGATGGTAGGTATAATTTGTGTCTGGAAGAAAAGATACAAATTATGTTATACCCTGATCCTGGTATTAAATCAGGGATAGGATTTAATAGCTAGATATAGGCATAAAAATAAATTTTAACTATTTTCAAAAAAATTAAGCGAATTATTAAGTAAATAAATAAATAGAAAATGTTTAACTATGATTCATTAAATTGGTAAAGATATTGGAATTTGTAATTTATATAAGTGAGCTTTATTCTATTATTGTTATTTGGGGCGGTTTGACCATAATTAACATAAGTTTTAGTTATTTTGGGGTTTTTTTTTTATCATAAATAATGATATAGTAAATTTAGATTGTCTCAATAATTTTGTTATAAATGTTTGAATTTTTGACGTGTTACTGTAACTGTTATTATTGTCTCTGTTTGATTTCAAGTCGGATGTCACCGGATGTAGTTTTGTGGCGATTTAGGAATTACCAAAGAACTCCCAACCGGATGTTGACTCGTCGGTTGCCTGATACAAAATGTATAAATGCGTCGCCACGCATAAGGCTCAACGCATCCATCCGGTTAAAATCAGAAAAAAGAAAAATAATAAAATGTAAAGTAGCTAATGAGAAGCGGTCGCGCCAAAATTGGAAGGATTTTCGAGTAGCGAATTTGGAGCCGGTGAAAAGAGATAAATACTCAGGTTTTCTGTGAACCGACCTCTTTTCGGGTAGTGACGTCGAACCGACAACACCGTTTTTACTATCTGGTGTTTTGGGCACCACGCTGTGTCTTGGGACGTAGCGTTGGTTAGTCCATTCACCAGGTAAATAAAGGAAAGTATGAAAGAAATGTTTTCTTCTCTTGTCTGTTTCTATCTCTTTTTATATTTCTTGTGGACCTTTCTTTGGGCAAGGCATTGCACCGGCCAAGTCAACGTGGGGTAAAGCAAAATAACCAAAATATGGAGTCAGATATCTTACGGCAACACAGTCTTGCCCTTAGCGCCTGACCTTCATAAAAACTTTAAACCCCACATTGGTAACCTCGACGCGAAAAACCTTTAAGAACCACATTGGTAACCTCGACGCGAAAAACCTTTAAAAACCACATTGGTGAACCTCGACGATAAAAATTTTAAACCCCACATTGGTAACCTCGACGCTAAAAACTTTTAAACCCCAACATTGGTTAACCCCGACGCAAAAAAAACCAACAAAAAAACAACAAAACCTTTAAACACCACATTGGTTAACCCCGAACACGTGAATGAACACCCGGAATAAAGAAGACATCCCAACAAGAAATTTTAAAAGGAGAAGGAGAAAAAAACATCATAAACTGGAGACAGACGACTTTCCACGTGACACACACAAAAAAAAAAAGAAAACAAAACAGAACAAAAAAAACAAAAAACGAAAAACAACAACAAAAAACAAAAGAAAACAAAAAAATCCCAGCGAAACACCGAGAAAAATTTTCAAATTTTCCTGCCGAACTAACTTCTGGAAAACAAAAATGAACGTGGAATTTCTTTCAGCAAAACATTATCTTTCAACACTTTCTACTTCCCAACTTGCAAAATAAGGTAATTTTTTTTTTTAACTTTCACTCACCCTACTTCTATTTCGGTTTCTGTCGCCACATGGTTTATCTCTCCCACTACCTCACTAAAACACCAACACGACTGCTATGAATTCCAGAGAACCCCAAAAACTCACACTACTCCTCTGAAATATACTGCTACTTCTGTAAGCCACCTTCTTGGCTCATAATTTTTTTTCCCAAAGTGACATATTAAAAAAAAAAAAAAAAGAAAAAAAAAAAGAAAAAAAACGTACCACGAGGTACACACACACAAAAAAAAAGATTTCCAGCAAATACTAGCGACTAAAAAAAAAAAAAAAAAAAAAAAAAGTACATAAATAAAGAAAAATAAAGAAAAGTAGTCACAACTACAGAAAATGCAACGTCTAAATAAGCGAGCGAACACACACACAAAAACAAAAAAAACAAAACAAAAAAAGAACAAAAAAACTCACGGATAAAAAAATTAAAAAATAATTAAAAATTACTCCCGGATATTAAAAAAAAAGTTCCAAAGAAAAAGTAAAAGAGTTAATGAAGAATAATCCTCTCAAATCAGACGAATACATTCAACAACTCTATGCATTACAGAAATTAATGCACATAAGAAAAAAAAAACAAAAAAAAAACTGTCATATCCAACGAGTCCTAGTTTTCCAGCCACCCTAAACAAATTACCAAAATTATTGAACATTTGCAAATAAGATACAAGAATTTGATAAATAATCCTCGTAGAAAATAGGACAATTAAAAAATCAATACAATCTTTTTGCAAAAAAAAAAAGCGGGTTGGCTGGACACACCAAAAAAAAAAAAAAAAAAAAAAAATTTTTTTAATTTAAAAAATTTTAAAGGGAACCGTGACAACCTTACAAATATTCATTTTTTCTCTAAGAATCATCCAAGCTCCGCTTTTCGGGTGGTGATGTATTGTGGCGATTTAGGAATTACCAAAGAACTCCCAACCGGATGTTGACTCGTCGGTTGCCTGATACAAAATGTATAAATGCGTCGCCACGCATAAGGCTCCACGCATCCATCCGGTTAAAATCAGAAAAAAGAAAAATGATAAAATGTAAAGTAGCCAATGAGAAGCGGTCGCGCCAAAATTGGAAGGATTTTCGAGTAGCGAATTTGGAGCCGGTGAAAAGAGATAAATACTCAGGTTTTCTGTTAAATACTCAGGTTTTCTGTGAACCGACCTCTTTTCGGGTAGTGACGTCGAACCGACAACACCGTTTTTACTATCTGGTGTTTTGGGCACCACGCTGTGTCTTGGGACGTAGCGTTGGTTAGTCCATTCACCAGGTAAATAAAGGAAAGTATGAAAGAAATGTTTTCTTCTCTTGTCTGTTTCTATCCCTTTTTATATTTCTTGTGGACCTTTCTTTGGGCAAGGCATTGCACCGGCCAAGTCAACGTGGGGTAAAGCAAAATAACCAAAATATGGAGTCAGATATCTTACGGCAACACAGTCTTGCCCTTAGCTACTGACTATCATAAAAACCTTTAAACCCCACAGTTTTACTTGTCATAATTCTTGCTACTTATTTTTACTTGAAGGTTTAGGCTAGCTTTAATACATAGAAAAAATATTTTTTTTGTCTGGCTGTAAATGTGTAAAAATTATTTTATTTCTATTTCATATTTGATCTGATGAAGTCCTGTTATTTTTTTTAGAGCATTAATTTATGTCAATGATTTTAACAGGATGGAAATAAATTTATTATCCTAATGTGACCGATTGTTGTTTTTTGTTTTTTTTTTGGAAAAAAATTATTTGCTCTGGGGATTTTATTTACATTGAGCTCTTTATCAGGAATATTTAAGTTTTATATTCTATTTTTGAATATTTTATTTGTCCTGGTTGAAATTATTCTCTATTCCGGATTTACTCGATTGAATAATATATATATATATATATATATATATAAATATATATATATATATATATATATATATATATGTGTGTGTGTGTGTGTGTGTGTGTGTATTAATAAGAACGGATATTTCTAAATTATAACTATCGTTATTAAGAGTTTCACGCTTTGTTTTACAATCCTCAGATGAAGGTAGGAGAATGATAATCCCTCTCACTATTAACTTTACATCTCTCATGGATTTAAATGCCATACAACCAGAAATATTTTTTTATAGTTTCCCCATCACTTCAGGCGTTCTCCCAGCTTCATTTTCCCCCTCAAATATGGAGGAAAAATAGATGTAAAAAATCGATTGGTGGAGTGTTTATATATTCATTATGACGTCTTGCACAACATGAGCTTTAATAAATAAAGATTTGGAAGAAAAAATGATTTTAGAAAAATACTAGAGAACTTTAAAAAATATCTATGGGGTTCTCATAGAAACCTAATTAGGGACGCTAATTGTGAAGTAAAAAAAAAAAAAACAGTTGCAAAAAAAAATCTTGTAAAAAAGATTAGAGGAAAATTATGGAAGAATTGAAATGATCCAACATCACTTAACTCAGCTTGAGTTATGGGGAGAGTGCTAGAAACTTGCAGTTGATTAATTTCTATTTAAAAAAAACAAAACAAGTATTTCCTACAGGTGTAAAAACTCAGTGAATATAATTATAGATATAAAAAAAAGAATGTAGAGAAAGACGACATAGAAAGAAGGTAAAGATAACAACCAAAATGAATAGAAAGAAAAGATAAAGAGTGAAAGAAGAAAAGAGAACAAATAAGAGAGAAAGAGATGACGAAATCAGGAAAAGTTGAGAGAGAAAAACATAACAGAATATAAAAGAAGAAAAAAAAGTAAAGTAAGAAAAAGGAAAAGAAAAGAAAAGAAAAGAAAGAAAAACAGAAAGTAAGGAAAGAACAATAAGAACAAAAAAGGAAAAAAATTAGATTAGCAAAGAAAGAAAGGAAGAAAACCAAAAGAAACGAAAGAAAAATAAGAAAGAGAAAGTAGACGGAAAGAAAGAAAGAATGAAAGAAATAAAATTGAATCATAGAAAAGAAAGAAAAGACTTTTCTCAGTGTAGCAATAAGTCAAATAGTCTTCCAAATACTAATATAATGACTTACTGCTTCATTGGTGCCTCAGTTATTTACTTAGCTTAGTTGTGGCACAGGGCCAGATGTATAAGGCACCCGATAAGAATCGAACTCTCTAGTGATAGTCTTCTTCTGGCTTTGTAACATATTAAACTAAGTTTAGCAAATATTAGATAAGATTAGATAAGATTGATTTTAATGGCATATCAACCCTTCTGGAGTAATTTTCAGCCTAAAGGTTAGGGACAAGTGTACATTGAACGTTTATATTTTTTGCTTAGTTTATTAAAGGTTTGTTTTGCCCCGTCGGCAGGAGTTGTAGAATACATCGACTGCTACTCTGCAGAGGAGTAAGACTTCCCCAACGAGTGGCTCAGTCGGCAGTAGAATACATTGACTGCTTCTCTGCAGTGGGGTAAGACTTCCCCAACGAGTGGCTCAGTCGGCTGTAGAATACATTGACTGCTTCTCTGCAGAGGGGTAAGACCCCCCCCCCAACGAGTATCCTTGATATGACATTAAACAGTCTGATGGCGAGGTTCCAGTAATGCTGGAGCTTTGGGGAATGCAGAGTACCATTTCATTGTTGTTATGATGTATATAGCTCCGTAAAACACGGATACGAAACGGCCCCATGAAAGTGAGGCCGGCTCTGTAGGTTTAGCTCCCTTGGATGTAAATAAAGATACTCCATTACTAGATAGCTTGTGTGTTCACGTGTTATTTATTATCGCTCGCCATCGGCACCAGAACATTGTATCAAAGTGGGATTTTTTTTCTACATTCGGCGAAGTCATCTCTCCACACCTCGGATAAACACACATTACATTGGAAAATAACTGAAATAGCGTATACGCACCGGCAAACTAATCCAACTACTCTTCGGACACCACGTGAACACACAAAACACGGAAGTCGGACCGGATCATTACACGGCACAAATCAGATATAATACTTCGGAATAATGGCTTACCCCATCCCACCACCGGAAAAAATGGACACGGACGGCGATTTGAGAGAGAACTGGTCCCTATTTAAACTCTCATGGACGAACTACGCCAACGCTACGCGCATTGATACCAAACCGGCCAAAGTTCAGGTAGGAACCTTTCTCTCTATCGTTGGCAAGGAATGCCTAAAAATTATAAATAATCTGCCCATGACAGAGGAGGAATGTGTGGACATCAACTCCACAATAAAAAAATTATCGGACAATTTCGAACCTAAATTAAATACGACATACGAACGCTACGTATTTAATTCATGTGACCAGGAAATAGGTGAACGTTTCGATTCCTATTTGAACAAGCTGAGAAAACTAATAAAAACGTGCAGATACAGCACGTTGGAAGACGAATTACTCCGCGATCGGATAGTGATGGGAACAAATGAAAAAGAATACGGACCAGAATCCTCATTGAACCAGACCTAACACTAGACCGGAAAATAGATATATGTCGGAGCACTGAACAAAGGGACAGACAAGTTGACATGATAGGCAGTAGAAACACAACAGAAAGAGTGCATTATGCCCAAAAAGCAGAAAAAAGAAAACAGAGACGGGAGCATATCAAGGACTGCAAATTCTGCGGACTAAGCCTTGACAAAGGCAAATGTCAGGCCTATAGATTAACCTGCGCAATCTGCTTAAAGCGTAACCACATTGAAAGGATGTGCCAATCCCAAGCGCATCCACCACGGTCAAACAATAAACGGCCAGCACATGCAAAGGTCCGTTACGTCAACGACGAACCTGCTAGCAGTGATGAAAGCATATATGCCTTGGACCCTTTGTCAGACCGCAAACACAACTACGCAGACATCCACGTATCCCCCTTAGGAAGCTAGAAAGCTCTAACCCTCAAGTTCCAAATTGACACTGGGGAAAGCTGCAGCACTCTTGCTCTTGTGGACGACAAACGCCTCACCACAGCACCCTTACAGCCCTCCCATATAAAGCTGTAACACTGTGGTGCGAAGCAAACAGCATCAAGAAAAAGTCCATTTTCAAGTAGTGGACAATAATTCGCCATCCTTATTATCTGGATGGGCCAGCTCTGCACTCCAGCTTATAGCCTTCAACGTTGAATGCATCAGACACCTGGACGAAGTGAAATCACTCACCAAGGAAGGAGTTCTCGACAACTGTAAAGATGGATTTTCCGGGCTGGGAAGACTACCAAGAGAATACAAAATACAGATTGATAAAAACATCAAACCAGTTCAGAACAACCCCCGCAGAGTTCCCCTACCACTCAAAATGGAGCTGAAACAAAAGCTGGAGGAATTGGTTGAACAAGGAGTGATAGCATGGGTCACAGAACCAACACCCTGGATCAGCAACTTAGTTGTCATTCGGAAACCCCACAAATTGAGGATCTGCATTGACCCATACCATTTGAATAAGGCAATCCAGCGTAACCACTACCCAACTCCAACAGTTGAGGAAATAGCAACAAAGATGAGCAAGGCCAGACTCTTCTCGGTTGTAGACGCTAAGGATGGGTTTCTTCAGGTTGCACTGGATGAGTCGTCTTCATACTTGACAACATGTTGGACTCCATTTGGCAGGATACGGTGGCTTAGAATGCCATTTGGGATTAGCTCAGCCCCGGAGGAATGGCAACGACGACTCGACCACTGTTTCGAGGGACTGGACAACACTCAAGTTATCGCAGATGACACCATAATATATGGTTTTGGTGAGAATGATGCGGAGGCCGACAAAAGTCACGACACAGCATTCAGAGCACTTATCAAAAGATGCCGGGAAAAGGGTTTAAAATTCAACCCCAAAAAGTTAAACTTCAAACAAACTTTGTCAGTTACATGGGACACATCTTTAGTGCACAGGGCTTAGCAGCAGACCCGGAGAAAGTTAAGGCAGTTTCGCAGATGTAATACCCCACAGACGTCCAAGGCGTTCAGAGAATCCTAGGGGTCGCAAACTACCTTGTCAAGTTTACACCCAAACTAAGAACTGTATGTGAACCGCTGCGGCGCCTAGTGGACAAGGACTCTGTATTTGATTGGTTGCCACAACACGAAACGGCTTTCAGTAGGATGAAAGGACTCATCACCCAAGCTCCAGTCCTCCAATATTATGATGTTAACAAGGAAGTCTCACTGGAATGCGATAGTTCGGAGGTTGGTCTTGGAGCTGTAATAAAACAGGGTGGACACCCCATCGCGTATGTGTCCAGAGCACTTACTAAAACGGAGCGAAACTATGCTCAAATTGAGAAGGAATGCCTCGCCATTGTGTTCACCGCAGAACGTTTCGAGCAGTACATCCTCAGCAAGGAGAAGGTGAAAGTATTCTCCGACCAAAAACCACTGGAGATTATACTGTCGAAACCCATCCACACCAGCCCAAAGCGACTGCAACGAATGCGGCTTCGACTTCAGAAATACTCTCTGGGCGTGGAGTACAAACCAGAACCATAGATGTATATCAGTGACACACTATCACGAGCCTCTTGCCAGCCACTGAGACAGCCGGGGAGGACAAAGCCACCATATTCGAAATACATGAGCTCACGGAAAGGTTTGAACTGGAAGATCACCACTTCGTCTCTGACCACCGCCTCGCACGGATCAAGGAAGAAACTGGTCAGGACACGACATTGTTAGCACTCATAGAAATCACAAAAAAAGGCTGGGCAGCGGACAAAAACAACAGTCCACTCAATATCAGGGAATACTGGCCATACCGTGATGAACTAGCCACAGAAAATGGCCTAGCTTATCGAGCCATACGCCTCATCACACCGACAAAACTGAGGCCAGAGATGGTTGTCAGGGCACACAGGTCCCACTTAGGCATCCAGTACACCCTAAATACTGACCGTGAGATAATGTTTTGGCCACGGATGCATGCGGAAATCACTGAAGCTGTCCGGCGCTGTGAAACCTGCCAGCTCGCCCAACCGCAACAACAACGACAACTTCTGATGTCCTACCCAATTCCGACTCATGGCAATTAGTGGCTAGCGACTGTTTTGAAATAAATGGCAGACACTATGTAGTGCTGGTGGATATCTACTCAGACTTTATAGAACTAAGCCAGCTCCCTGACCTCAGTAGCAACGCCCTCATCAACGCAATCAAACCTGTCTTTGCCACACAAAGTGCACCGGCAACCCTGATCACCGATAACGGCACCAATTTCATCAGCAGCGAGTTTCGCAGATTCCTAAAATCATGGGATGTCAACCACATAACACCCAGCCCACACCATCATCAATCCAATGGACGAGCGGAATCAGCAGTGAAATTGATGAAGGGGATCTTAAAAAAAACTACAAAAGAAGGAACTGACATGTGGAAAGCCATCCTGGAATGGCGCAATGCAACCACACCAGGCATGCGCAGTTCACCTGCGCAACGACTCCTATCAAGGCGCACCCGCTCAATGCTACCATGCAAAGCCACGGACTACACGCCCCAAGTACAAATGGACGTAAAACAGGCACTCATAAAGAAAAGACAGACAACCAAAAGCTATTATGACAGGCATGCCAAACAATTACCAGACCTCACCATAGGACAACCTATCAGGGTGAAGCGTCATCCACAAACCCCTAACAGTGACTGGACGCCTGGTATAGTCACTAGCAAAGCAGCACTACGCTACATGGTCCAGGACAACAGTACAGGAGAAACAGGATCCACCTGCGCAAACAGTCCACATTTCCTGATCGGGCACCTACTGAGCCTATGAATATCCGCCCCCGGTAACTAGATACATTACCCGACCAAACACCAGCTGACCCCCAATACACCCCCATACAAACATGCACATCACAGACACTTGAAATCCAACCCCGTAGATCTAGTCGTCCTGTCCAAGTGCCAGCACGATTAAAGGACCATGACCTATCGAAAGGTAGACGCACAAAGCCAAAAATTGAGAAGGAGAAAGGGGAAGAAAGGAAAGAGAAAAAAAGGAAAAAGAAAAGAAAAGAAAAAAGCCCATAGGGACCTTACTTTGATTATTCTGAACTTTACTAGCTTCATTCAATAATTAACTCACACACTATTACAAAGTATGGACTTTTACAGCATCACACATCACTTTGAACTCAGTATAAACATCACTTGATAAGAGGGATGTTATGATGTATATAGCTCCGTAAAACACGGATACGAAACGGCCCCATGAAAGTGAGGCCGGCTCTGTAGGTTTAGCTCCCTTGGATGTAAATAAAGATACTCCATTACTAGATAGCTTGTGTGTTCACGTGTTATTTATTATCGCTCGCCATCGGCACCAGAACAATTGCCATCACTCTCAGGTCCTCTCAAGCCCGGAGTGCTACCTTTGATAGGGTCCTATCTATGGGTCAAATAGAACTAAACTATGTTGGTTGAGATGGGACTGTTTTGCTATTTAAACTGCGTACTTATGCTTAACTGAATTACTTGAAATGGAACTGTTTTTGTATGATAAACTGAATTGTTTGAAATGAAAATGTTTTTGACATTGAAACTATACTTATACTAAGCTGAATTGTTTGATATAGAACTGTTTTGACATTTAACTGCGTGTAAACAAAAACTATACTTATACTAAACTGGATTGTTTGAAAGATTTGGCATTAATAACCTACACTGGTTGATGTGTCAAAAATAACCAAACCAAACCAGTTAAAGGTTTGTTTCTCGTGGTTACTTCTTCGATTATGCAACACTGTGTATGAGCCAAACACAATAGAGAAATTGACGAAAGGCTGTATTAGCTTCTTCATATGAAAGACGAGCTGAGGATTCCTAAGAAATACCGAGGCATAACTCTTACTACTATTGTAATATAATCAAAGACGCTGGTTGATTGTTTTAGTAGTAAGCTGTTTGCTTACTTGACTTGGAGGTCAAACAGAGGAGAATGAAAAAGCATAGTATATTACCGCTGGGTCTTGACAAACAACGAGAAACACGTATATATAAAAACATAATCTTACATTTTTATTCTTCGACGGTGACGCTTATAAGGAGCAGGAGAGAGAGAGAGAGAGAGAGAGAGAGAGAGAGAGAGAGAGAGAGAGAGAGTTCGCGCACACGAAGGAGTGGGCAAGAGTCACGATAGCCAACGGGAACTGGCTTCAGACAACACTTATTTTCATTGGTCACGGATTACACCCACGCATTGCTTGTTTTCATTGGTCACGGTTTACACTCACATTTTCTTACTTTTCATTGGCTTCAACTTACACCCACCCAATGCTTGTTTTTCATTGGTCAAGATTCGCTGGGTTCATCGCAGGTCAAGATGATATATCAGAAAAGGAGGGATATATATGAGAAAGAGATTTGAGGCAGAGAGAGAGAGAGAGAGAGAGAGAGAGAGAGAGAGAGAGAGAGAGAGAGGCACGATGATAAGGGAGAAACGAATAGGAACGTGAACGGTAGTTTCCCGTAATCCAGGTCAGGATAGCAACAGGCGCTGAAGTTAGAAATAGAAATGTATCGGCCGATGGGTAGTGATTGGCCGAAAGAAACTCACTCGGAAAAGTCATTTGAATGGATGCGGGATAAAAATAACATGAAAAGAAAGGCAGTTGGGGACGACCCGCAGAAATGTGGAGACAGAATCCCTAGCAAGCACGTGGGAGAACTAGAACAGAAAGCGAAAAAGTGAATATGAAGGTTTATTTCTTTTTTCTCGTCTCGTGACGGTTTATTTCTGTCTGTCTATCTAAATCGGTTAACTCAGTTCGTACTCTGTTTCTCTCTTTTCGACGACTACGAATGGAGGGTACTAGCCTAGAATCTTTTGTATTAGCGAACCAACAGACGGTGTTTTGTCTTTTTATTACTTTTTCTCACGGCGAGATTACGACGGGGGTCCGACGGAAACTTAAGGGGTAGTGCTACACTTTTAGAACCGTGGTGGTGCACAATAGCTTCTAAGGTTTATAATATTCTGCGTCTCAATGGTATCTGACCTGAAATTGAGGAAATTCTCTGGAAAAATCAGAATGGTTTTTAAAGAAATCGATCTACAACATAATAGATTTTAACTATCCGTCGAATCACTGAAGGTTGGCGCGCAAAAAATCTCTAGGCAACACTTCTGTTTGAAAATTTCTCCTAGGCATTTGATTCCATACACGGAAGAAAGGTGGAGCGAATACTTCAGGCATACGGTTTCCCAAAAGAATTTGTTACTGTTCAAATGATATTCAACAAAACTCGAAAGCAATGGTTCGCTCAACCGATGGTGACACTGAGTTCTTTGACATTTGTTGATCGAGTTTTGCAAGGATATATATAGGCTCCATTTCTATTTATAATCTGCCTAGATTTAGTATTTAATAGATCTAATGAAATAAAATGATTTCCAACTAAAAAAGGCCAGAAGCCGACGATATCCGGTATGACCTATTACTGATGTAGACTACACAGATGATCTTGTGCTTTTTGCAAATACACCTGCTCAAGCCAAATCTCTGCAGTATAACCTAGAGCAAGAAGCATTGGTATCTACACGAACTCTGATAAAACCGAGTTCATGTGTTTTAAACAAGATGGTGCCATCTCCACATTAAATGGTAAACCTATGAAATTAGTTGACCAGTTTAAATACCTCGGTAGCAATATCTAATGTATTGAAAGCAATGTCAACATACGTACAAGGAAATCATGAACTGCAATTGACAGGTTATCGAGTATATAGAAATACGATTTGTCTGATTAAATAAGATTGGAATTCTTCTGTAATCATATCAGTACTATTGTATGCCTGCCATACCCGGACCTTAACGAAACGTATGGTCAAAAAGCTAGTTAGGAACTACGCAAAGATGCTACATGCTGTTCTTAGCAAATTGTGGAAGCAGCAACCCAGTTGTACGTCCACTTATCCCCATCTTAAAGGGCATCGAAATAAGACTAAAAAGATATGCCGGTTACTAATGGAGAAACAGAGACGGACACATGTACACACCAGTATTGACCGTCTACCAGAAACTTATATTCATCAACATTCTATGAACCTGGATGTCGTCTAAAGAACCAACCCAGAGATATGGCCGATGGAGACGGGAGGCTAGATAGAGTCAAGGAAATCTCTGCTGTCAGCCCGACTTGATAATGATGATGATTAAAATCAAGTATTTCTATTTAATACAAATAATTTTCAAACAGATCATTTTGAATCATAGATGGAACCCTAACAAGTACAACCACTCTGGATCATAGTGGACCTGGGAGTAATGACAATGAAGGATTACTTCATACTTCTTACATCAATAAAACTGGAGCCCCACACTCAGATACAGTCCTGTGTCTTACCCAAGACATTCTTTTTGTCGGTGTCTTATATCTCAGCAGGGGATACAGTCAGCGTATTCTAATCCTCGCCGACAAATATTAAATAAAGTATCTAGCTACTAACATAGAAAGCTGTGTACTAACTGGTGTCTGAAGTGACTTGTCTTCAATCCAAGATATGTCAAGTATTCAATCTTTTTAAAGAGCGAGGATCAGATGAGAAGTTCATAGGTTGAGAAGGTCATATGATTACGTCATATCTGGCGTTGATGACTTTTTGACCAACGGGATATAAGCACTGCAACACCAAAGGAAGAAGGGAGTGTACTGCAAAAGGGACTATACTGAAAAATAAACCTCATTTAGTCACATTCCATGAGAATATCTTCGTTTGACAATGAACTTTTCAGACGACCATTGTATATCAGCAAGTCACTTTGTAGCTTTTCATAAACACAGTATTCCCACTTTTCGAAAACTTTTTTCTAATAGAAAGGTAGGTTCTGTTAATATCAACTCAAGAATCAAGGCTGGAAGAAGAAGAAAAAGAAGATAGGAAGTAATGAGGAAGTTTGGTAAAATAAGAAGAAAAGAAACATGGAAGAAGAAGAAAAAGAAGAGTAATATGAATGAATGAATGAATGAATGGAAGAAGAAGAAGAAGAAGAAGAAGAAGAAGAAGAAGAAGAAGAAGAAGAAGAAAAGTAACACGAAAGAAGAGGAAGAAGAAGACTACCATGAAAGAAGAAGACGAAGAAAGGAAAAAATATAGTAGAATAAGAAGAAAAGTAGCAAAGAAGAAGAAGAAGAAAGAAAGTTCCAATAAAATGGAAGATTTTTCATTGGAAAAATAATCACATATCTATTTTCTGATATCAAACAATCATTTCTTGTCTGAATTTGAATAAAAGTGTTCTGTTGTCATTCATTTTGTCTTCGGTGAACTTTTCTTAGTGGTTATTTTTTCACATCGTTGTGGCAGTGTGCCTCCTTCCAGTCTTCTAATTCGTGTATTTACTGAAGAATATTCGGTGTCAAACTGTCTATTGTCATGTTCTATAAAAATACGGAGAATTTTTCTGATCATTAATTACACATATTATTTCCATTATGTTATTTTATCACACACACACATATATATATATATATATATATATATATATATATATATATATATATGAAAAATCAACTGATATCTGTTTTAAAAATATGTGTTAATTTCTGTGAAAAATATATTCGAAAAGCTCTAATTTTTGTAACTTCATGTTTGCATTTATTGATCAACTGGCGCCTACGCATTCTTTTAAAAAAACTCATTGATATTTCGCAGACGACAGTATTTGACTAGCCGCACAAAATTTCAACGATCAAAGCTCAAAATCATTTAAGATATCTTTTCTCTCGTAGATTGTTTAAAATACATTTTCTAACTAATTAGAATAATAGATAAATCATCTTTCATTTTTATCTAATTTCTAGTCTACGTCAATGTTATAAATAAGTGATAAAACAGATAAATCTTTTGTAGATTTATAGATTAATTCTGAAACCTACCTTTTATTTCTTTTGAGTGAAATCATATTCACACAAAGATATCAACTACATTTAGACAATGCAAACTGCTACTATAAATGCAGGAACTTTTCTTTCCTTTAATGTAAATTTTTTAGAATATTTACGCTATAATTAATATTATTGAGATTTTGAACTTTTGATTTTTAAAGAAATTTTTCAGACATGTTAAAGAAATAAAAAATCATCAAATTTGTACGTCGGTGTTTTATTCAGTCATTTACACATTTTTCCTATATATATATATATATATATATATGGAAATGTAAGTAAATTATGGAAATATATCCGACAGTATGAAGAAAAAAGAAAAAACAAAGTAATGCAAAGATGATGAATTTATTTATGATGGTAAAGTCAACGTTTAAACGCTTCAGTTTTATTAAGCCTTCATCAGGAATTTGTGATAGAGAAACAAATTGTTGCTTGAACAATGGATTCTTTTCCTTCCTTTCTTTTTCTTTATTTCTTCTTTTCCTTTAACTTTTCCCAAAAATTCTGACAATGCTTTTATCATCTTTCAATCCTTTGTATCTCTAAGGAATTCGACGCATTTTAAACATGGTTGCCTTTGCTAATTACGTAACAGATTTCAAAAAAGAACGCTGACTGAACGGTTATGGGTTTTTCTCTGTATATACTTCCTCTTCTCCCATTATTTTAGATAAATATCCATCGTTGTTCAAGCAACACATTTTTCTCCATGATAAAGTCCTGATGAAGGTTTAGTAAAACCGAAACGTTTTAAGGTTGACTTTACTATCATAAATAGATTCTTCACATTTGGATTATTGGTTTTCTATTTTCTTTATATATATATATATATATATATATATATATATATATATATATATATATATATATATATATTCTCTTTAAGAAAAAAAAACCAAAGACCGGTTACTTTAGGATTATAAATTTATTTCCATCCTGTTTTGTGTTTCTGATGTAAACCAAAAGCACGAAGAAAAATATAACAGGGCTTCTTCACATCTTATGGATAAAATAAATCAGAATAGACACGGGGGTGGGGAATGAAAGAGGGGTGAAGAGTTATCTGCTCGTTTTATCACACTTCCGTTTTTTATTTGTTTATTTATTTTTATTCATCTAATTTTACTGTCAGTTGGAATTATGGTAATTTAACTTTTTTATTTATTTTCTTTTTTAGTTAAGTTCGATAATTAACTTTTTTAATGCTCTGTAATATTAATTACATTGAGCTCTCTACCAGGAAAATTTAAATGTTCAGTTTTTGAATGATTTTTTGTCCTGAAGGAATTACTCCCAACTCTGGTTTAACTAGACCGAATAATACTATATATATGTGTGTGTGTGTGTGTGTGTGTGTGTGTATTACGCCGCTTTTGTTATAGTACATGAACTGTATTAAAAACTTTCAAAAAACCTTTTTCCCACAAAAACGTTTTGTCCTGATTATGACAAAAGATTGAAACTAGTTGAGAACAATGAAAAATAAACATCATAAAAGAAATGTTCTTACTTGGGTGATCACTTTTTTCATATCTCTCTATCAATCTATTTACCTTAAAAAGAAGAAAATCAAAGAACTTGACATTTTGTCAACTAGTGGATTTGGCCGTTTCAGTGGACCACAGAGTGAAAATGAAAGAAAGATGAACAAATACCCGGATCTTGCCAGAGGCCTGAAAAAGACTGTGACGATAACAATTGTGGTCGGTGCGCGAGTAACGGTCCCCGAAAAGACTGGAGGAACTGGAGATGAGATGAAGAATCGAGACACAGAGAAAATTCTTGGAGACCTGTGGAGACTTGCTGCCACTCTAACCGAAAGTGAAAACCAACCAAACTGGAGGTAAAAACTTGCTTCGAGCGGGGATATGCGGCAGAAATGTTGCGAACAATTGACAAAGTAGACGTGATAATTGTATCGTGTTGTGTGGTGGAATGGTTTGCGATCTTGGTGAACAGATCGTTGCTTGTAATTTCGATTCTAAATGAGTGCTTTATACATTTGGCTTTGTGACTAAACTAAGAAAATGAAAAAGACTTCTTTCCTTTCCTTAACAACAACTCAAGAAAAAGCGTAACCTTTACTGTCCAAAACTAAATCGTCCACAATTGAAGACGTTACAAAGAAAAGGAAAGGAAAGAAAAAAAAAAAGCTCTAATAATTAATAAATATGAATTCAGAGAAATGAATTTTTTTCTTCTTAATATTCCGTGATGAATTGAGAAGGGAAACTTGCCTGACAGCAAATACTCTAATTTCTTTTTTCAGAGTAACTTGAAAAGGATTAGGTGGATACAGCGACTAAAGGTGATGCACTGTCCTGACAGATTAAAGATTCAATTAAATCAAACTTGTCTCCCGATATGAAATTCGTGCCTATCACAACTGTTTTTTTTTAAATCTATAATAAGTCTGTTCTTTCAGCTTCTTAAATAAAAACTATAAATTCCGACAAATAGAATATTTTTCTCCACTCTTAAAAAATAAAAGAAGATATCTTTGAACTTATCATCGCATGTCGTTTGATTCCTGGTCGATAAAAATTAAGTCTTGCCAACTCGTTGTTATCATTTACAAAGTACGCTTAGCGTAACGGTTATGGAATTCGGCGACCCGAGTTCAAATTCTCAACGAGGCTGTGGGCATTTCACTTCATACTAATGACCTAGGAAAAGTCATGTATTCATCTATTCTCTCCGCCTGCAATGAGTCGTAATCAATGTCTTTTTTATAATATTCATATGTTCATAATATCCATAATTCATGTATTATATTTTAATCATTTAATCATTCTATCGAGAAACGTTTCCGTACTGAGTCTTGTCCTAAATAAATAAATGTTAACTCTTTGTCAAGAACCGGTTAAACCACTTGAAACTAATTAGACTATAATGTATATAGATTACGAATGTTGTAATGATTGTATTAAACTGTTGTGCCATTTTTTATGCTATAATCTACAGGTGCCCGTGGTGTAATGGTTATGGAGGTGCCCGTGGTGTAATGGTTATCGTCGCAGGATGTGGACACGACGACACGAGTTCAAATCCTGGACGAGCCCGATTACATTTCACATAGCACTAATACCCTTGGGAAAGGTATGAATCCAATTATTCTCCCTCCATGGGTAAATAGTAGGGCAGACTAGGTTCTTGGTGAGGCGACTAGTCTAGGAGAAGGAAAACTTCTTGCTAAACTCCGCTTAAAAATTGACCTTGTGTCATATCCTGCCCAAGCGGAGGGGTTGGGTAAATATGATAATCTATGGAATCTTTTCAATTATAGTAAAGAAAGCATGATTATCTATATAAGTCGTCTGTCCAGAATGAGAGTAACGTAAGGAAACGTTCCCTTATTGAATTTCTCTCTTTTTCCACAATGACTGGTATCGTGCTTTTCCTTGACAGTATTGTCTCTTTGTCTCCTTGAATATGATTATAAATGATCCAGTTTTCATAACTCGTAACACCCCTTGCCATAAATGGTTCTGTAGTGTGGCTTATTCTCCATAATTACAGTAAAATAATTAGGGTGGTAATTAATTATATTAATTATTTTAATGATAATTGATTATACTAATTATTTTATAATTTAGTTTGGTAAAATTGTAAGTTAGCTAAGGATTTGAACGTAAATGTAGTTCCTCGCAAAGGTCAAACGCGAGCACAGGGGAATCCCAGGTTTAACACCTCTTGTCAAAATGACATTGGGGTAGACAATAAAATGGATTCATATAGTGTCATAAGTTTGATGGGAATTGAATAAAAATATAAAGTTAGGGATCGTGTGATAATCAGGAGGATAGATGATGCAATCATTTAGTGAGATGATGTCATATCAATGAAATACTAAATTTTAGAATGTATAAAAATTAGAGAATTTAAAAATTAGTCAGTTGAGACGGCAGCTGAATTAAAGCTAGTGATCAGAGTCTAGTCATTTTCAAAGACCTTTTGGTCAGCAACAGAGTATGGTCAGGTATCTGTCCTTCACCGATTCTATGCACAACAGTAGATCTTTCTGCCGCACACTCTCTCTCACTCCCCCCCTCTCTCTCTCTAGTGCTCCGATGACTGCTAAGAAACTGTATGCAATCAAAATAAATTCTTTCGTATCTGATTAACAGAGTCGCCTGTTATATATATATATATATTTTTTTTTTAATATTTAATAATCAACATTGATATCATATTACATTACTGAGAACCGATCAGAACATATGGAATAAACTGGTCATGTTTTGCCACTTTATGTTTTATAAAGATGGATTATGATTGTTGTATGGGTTGTATTGAACCGTTCTACCAATTTTTATGCGGTCAGTATTGAATTTTTTTTCAATTACAGTTAGGGAAACTTGATTTTCGATTTAACATTTCATAAATATCTTAACATTAAGTCTTTATTATAATTTCTTTAGCCCAGTTACAAGCTAAGTTTGATTTTTAAAATATGAATTTTTTTTTTCCTTTTTTTAGAAAAGCTATGATAAAGAGGATTTATTAATTTTTGACTAATATTTCTTTCACTTCATTTCTGTTGCATTTTATTTCGCTGGCTGTATAAGATGTAAATAGAATTCAAATTTCTATGATGAAACTTTGTAATTGTTATTTCTTTTCCATTTTCTTCATCTTATGAAGAAAAAACGAGGCTAAAAATATATCAAACATATTTCTGAAACCACACAGAATCTGTTCCATGTTTGATGTGTGAATTCCATTGTGTCAAATACATCACTATGTTGACGCCATATTGCCATGGCAGCATAAACGGAAATTTTTCTCTAAATCATTATTATCATTACTCCTTGCAAGTCTGTATAGGTCTGTATAATACACCGACTTCTTTTCTGCAGAGGTGTAAGGCCCCAAGACAATTGTCCTGAATATGACACTAAACAATCTGATGGTGATGTTCCCGTAATGCTAGAGCTTTGGGGAATGCATAGTTCCCCTTCTTGCCATCGCTGCCAGGTCCACTCTGGCCCGGAGTGGTAGCACCTGATTGGGTCCTACCTATGGGTTAAATAGAACTAAGCCATGGTTTCTTGACTTTACTATTTTTTGCATTTAAACCGCGTATTTATGCTAAGCTGAATTGTTTAGAAAAGAACTGTTTGGACATCTAAACAGTGTACTTATGCTAAACTGAATTATCTGAAATAAAACTGTTTTGACATTAACTCTGTGTATTGCCTAGTCGACTAGGGCTGTAGAATACACGGCTGCCTCTCTGCAGAAGGGTAAGACCCCATACTAATCAATCTGATGGTGAAGTTCCAGTAATGCTGGAGCTTTGGGGAATGCAGAGTATTCCTTCTTTGCCATCGCTCCCAGGTCCACTCTGGCCCGGAGTGGTAGCAAATGATAGGTTCCTATCTATGGGTCAAATAGAACTAAACTATGTACTTATGCTAAACTAAGTCGTTTGAAATAGAACTGTTTATATGTATAAAAAAAAACCCGGGCCATTGGCCTCATGAGAAGAGTGTTGACGAATTGTCCGGGAGACCGAGGTTCAATCCCAGGTCGAATCATACCAAAGACGCAAAAAATGCTACTTGATGCCGCTTTGCTTAACACTCAGCATTATAAGGATCAAGGGTAAAGTGGAGCAATCCAGGGAAAGGAGATGCGCCCTCCCCTACACCTCGGTGTTGTAGCGATTTAAAAGGGAGCCTTCGGGTCACCCTCGACTAAGGTCGCCAACTTTACTTATTGAAGAATAAAAATGGATTTCGCATTAATAACCTACCATGGTCGATGTACAATAAAACCAAACCAAAACCCTTGCGAGTTTTTCACACCAGTGTTACCTGATGATCTTTCACTGGAGTCTGAGTGACAACAACAAGTGTCATCAGATTTCTAGGATTCTGGTCGATTATGTTGTAGTTTTAATCGTCTCTGCTTGTCCTCCGATTTTTAACTCTTCAAGCCCCCTTATCAAGCCTTTGGGGATCGTTCCGAACGTACCAATTACAATCGATATCACCGCCAATCTCATGTTCCATAGCTTTTTAGCTCTCAGGCAACGTCTAAGTACTTGTCTCATTTTTTCGTTTTCTTAGAATTTTACTCTGTGGTCCGCCAGGACAGCAAAGTCCACTATTCCTCTCCTTCTCTCTCTCTCTCTCTCTCTCTCTCTCTCTCTCTTTTTTGTTGACTATCACGAGGTCTGGTTGTCTGGCCGGGATGAGGTGATTTCTTTATATACCCGATAATTCTATGCATCTCATTCTCCACGACGGATTTTACTTTGTGCATTTAGTAGAATCGTTAATTTCTTGCACGATTCCCTATGGATCACCTTCCCATCCAGTCGTGTCTAGTCTTACATTCTTTTGCATTAGTTTGCTACTGTTCGCTTTTCATGTGATTAATGGTTTCGTTTCTATCACCACATAACCAACACTTGCTATTCAATTGCGTCTTATGTATTTTTGCTTTAACAAAGTTGGTCTTTATGTCGTTGCTTTCTACTGTCATTAGAAAAGATTCACTTTCTCTCTTAAGGTTTCCCTTTCTTAGCCATGTCCACGTCTTCTTGTGCGAGATTTCGTTAGTTTGTCGCTTGAAATATCCACACAGTTGTTTCTCTTCCAATTCGTGTTTCCTAGTTTTTGTTGTTCTATTGATCTTTATGTTGCTTGTGGTATTTCTGGTCGCTATAATTAGTCTTTCTTTGCCTTTTTATGTAGTTTTCGTGTCCCTGTATTGATATGTCCACGCTATCTTCGATGCTAGCGAGTCCTCTTCCTCATTGTCTTCTTGACACATATAGTGTGTCTATGTCATCTCTGGGACGTAAAGCCTCATGCATCGTCATTAGCTTCTTTGTCCACTGGTACATTTGTTGAAGTCATTCCCACGTCCAATTCAAGAATGGTCCCGAGTATCTTACAAGGCGGTCTCCCCACAGGTGTTTATTCCTTTGATGAGATATTTCTACTACAGAGCTTGGTTTTGAGAAGTTTTCTCGTTCATCTGAGATACTCTTTTTTTAATTTTTTCTTTCATATCCACTTGTTTGATGTTGTCCGTTTTCACTATTCCCAAGTACTTGTAAGTTTCGTTTTCTCCAAGAGTTCATTTTCTTTCTTAATTTGGCAATTCCGTTCCCTCCGTAATTTGTCTTTTTCAGCATCTCATTTGAATAGGATATTTTTCTCTATCAAATTCCATTCTTATATCCTGACTGTATATTCTTATTGTTTGTATGAGAGTCTTCAATTCTGTTTCACTTTTTGCAAACAACTAGATGTCGTCCACGTACATTGGGTGGTTGATTATTATTATTATTATTATTATTATTTGGGAGACTTTCACACCAGTGTTAGGTGATGGTCTTTCACTGAAATCTGAGTGACCGTAAGTCTCCTCAGGTTTCCAGGAATCTTCTCAGTATTCTGATCGATCTTAACAATGCTATATTTTGGATGGTCTTGATTCATCATTCGATTTACCACTCTTCCAGTTCCCTTATCAAGCGTCTGGGTATCATTCCGAGCGCAGCCATTACAATTGGTATCATGTTCTATATCTCATTGTCAGTTTTTCAAACTTGAGTTGGCTGGCGGTCTTTCACTGGAGTTTGAATGAATGCAAGTCGCCTCATATCTCTGGGATTCTTCTGAGCATTCTAGCCAATCTTCACAATCCTCTAGTCTGGATAGTCTTGATTCTTATCTGATTTCCAATTCCTTCAGTCTTTTTTTTTTTCAAACTTTTTTAGGTCCGTTCGAAGTGCCCAACTACAGTTGATATTAACATCTCTCTCATATTTCATAGGATTTTTTTTTAGTTCTCTGGCAAGATCCAAGCATTTTTCTATCTTTTCTCTTTCTTTTATTTTTACTATGTGGTCTGTCGGAACGTCATAATCTATCTGACGACAAGTATTTTCTTTGTTCATGAACACTAGGTCTAGTCTTCTGTCCAAGATTAGGTGCATTGTTTATTATTATTATTATTATTATTATTTGTTTGTTTGATTGTTTGTTTTTCTGTTTGTTAGGCATCTTTGCTTTTTAGGATCTTCTCACATCAACGTATTTGCCACGAACAAAAGAAAAAAAAAGATCCAAAAACGAGGAAAAATTATCGATTTTTATTTTTTATTTTTTTATTCTTATGCCTTATATTTGTTTACTTGTTAGTATAGAAAAAGATTTGCTTTCTCCTCTATTTACACAGGTTCTGGATGTCTTTAACAACGAATACCAATTCATCTATACGTAGATAAATATTGAATTCATGTGTGTCAAATATTATTCGGGAGATTGGAGAGATTGATAAGCTCGGAAGGATATTGTTTGTTAATCTAGGCTTCTGATTAAATGGGGAAAATTTTTGTATCCCTACAAACCTCCTAAGTTTTTGAATGAGAAGCTCCAAACGAAATAACAGTTACTTCCGCATTAACATTATTTATCAACTTTATTCTTTATACTCCTTTAATTTGAAATATTTCTATAAATATCTTTATCATGCGATAAAGTTCATTTTCCCTGTATAAAATTTGAAATATTTCTCTATATGTCTTTGTCATGTGTTAAAGACCATTTTCACAGAATAACATTTTTTAAAATTTCTGTATATATTTTTATCACGTGATAACATCCATTTTCACTCTCTAAAATTTGAAATATTTCTGTGTATATCTTTATTATGTGATAAAGACCATTTTCATTCTATAGAATTTGAAATATTTCTATATATATATTTGCCATGTGATAAAATCCATTTTCACTGTATAAAATTTGAAATATTTCTGTATATATCTTTATCATGTGATAAAGTTCATTTTCACTGCATAAAATTTGAAATATTTCTCTATATATCTTTATCATGTGATAAAGTTCATTTTCACTGTATAAAATTTTAAATAATTTGTACATATCTTTATCATGTGATGAAATAATGAAAAGTCAATTTTCTGTATATCTTTATTATGTGATGATAACGTTTAAAAAATCCCTTTTTATCAAAAGAAATTTGAAATATTTCTATTATTTGAATTAAGAATAGTTACTTGAAGCTATAATTGTATTAAGAATAGTTATTTGAAGCTATAATTATATACTAAAGATTATTATTTGTAGCAAGAAAACATGTAACTGTGTGCACACAAATGGTTATAGAAATAATTACTTGAAAGCATATGATTATTAGCATTAAATAGAAATACTTGAAATCATATTACTGTGTACAAATTATTTGTATTAGATAGAAATACTTGAAATCATATAACTGTGTACAAATTATTTGTATTAGATAGAAATACTTGAAATCATATAACTGTGTACAAATTATTTGTATTAGATAGAAATACTTGAAATCATATTACTGTGTACAAATTATTTGTATTAGATAGAAATACTTGAAATTATATAACTGTGTACAAATTATTTGTATTAGATAGAAATACTTGAAATTATATTACTGTGTACAAATTATTTGTATTAGATAGAAATACTTGAAATCATATAACTGTGTACAAATTATTTGTATTAGATAGAAATACTCGAAATCATATAACTGTGTACAAATTATTTGTATCAGATAGAAATACTCGAAATCATATAACTGTGTACAAATTATTTGTATTAGATAGAAATAGTCGAAATCATATAACTGTGTACAAATTATTTGTATTAGATAGAAATACTTGATACCATGTGCAAAATACAAAAAGAAGCTTAAGTACACAAAAAAGTAAATACAAACATACAATGTACACAATTCCCTAACCTGTCGTTTAGATTAATGCCGTTAAAAATTAGTCTTTTATATTCTTTTACTTCGTTTATCTTTGTCCACTTTTTCACAATTTACTTTTCTTCTTTCCTTCGTTTCTTTCTTTCTTCTTTTCTTTTCTTTTATTACTTTTTTCACTAAGACTCGATCATGGAGAGGAAAAATGATCTGACTGATTTGCCGTCTTTCACTTTTGCTTAATTGTCAGTACTGAGACGTCAACTGCCTCCCCCAGTCATCTCCTCTTCTTACACATTAAATGGTAAAAGCAAAGCACAACACATACGTTCTGTCGGTCGGAACGTTTTCTATTCAACCCAGGGGCCTTTCAGTCGACAAGCACCAAATGTGACAAAGCAGAAGCTGTTATTAGAAAGGTAAGCGATTACCTATCTTCTTTGTAATTCTATTCTTGAGACGTAGACACCTCTTAGGCTGATTATTTGTAAGGAAAGCGTTGGCCATTTCATATTCAACCCACAAATCCATTTTTTAAAATTCTTGCCGATCACTCGGTGTCGTATTTGTTGCATTTCAATTTTAATTTTTTAGCGTTGATTGGTTGCTTGGTTGGGTTTTTATGGCATATCAGCCTTTGTAGGTTATTAGATGCCAAATCCATTTTTATACAAATAATCAGTTTTATTTCAAACAATTCAATTCAGCATGAGTATACAGTTTCATTGTCAAAACATTTCTATTTCAAGCTATTCAGTTTATTCAAACAGTTCTAATTCAGACAATTTAGTTTAATATAAAGATATTTTTGTTTATACCCAGTTAAATGTCAAAACAGTTCTATTTTGAACAATTCAGGTTAGCATAGTACAGTTTCAATGTCAAAAACAGTCCTATTTCAAATAATTCAGTTTAGCATTATTACGCAGTTTGGTTCTACTTGACCCATAGATAGGTCCCTATCAGGTGCTACCACTACGGGCCAGAGTGGATCTGGGAGCGATGGCAATGAAGGGGTACTCTGTATTCCCCAAAGCTCCAGCATTACTGGAACATCACCATCAGATTGTTTAGTGTCATAAGCTTTCTTAAGCTTTTTTTTTGTATTTTGCACATGGTATCAAGTGTTTCTAGAACACTCATAGGGGGTGGTCTTACCCCTCTGAAGAGATGCAGTTGGTGTATTTTACAGCCCCAGCCGGCTGGGCAAGATTTTTTTTTTTAACTTAGATTCATTATATTATTATTAGTAGTAGCGATATTATCTTGGTTTTATTTAATAGTTGGTGACTGGTTACAGAAGGCAAGATTATATTGACATTAGTAAATATATGTGTTGATATGCCAGTAGATGGCTATTTAGTAAACTTGATACCGCAATCGGCGTCATAGTATCTTGTTCGGTAAGTTTACTTGATATTGTTTAGTTATTTGTATTAATTAGTCGACTTCATCATATTATTATAATAATACAGTAGTAGTTTCCCAAGAGGCCTCTGATAGGAAACGAAGTCGGCGCATGCCAGGGAAGAGGGGCTTCTTGGTGCCGAAGAGAAATTCTTCCTCATTAAGTTGTCATTACTTCTAGTGGACGGACCTGTTATCTTTCTGTTGCTGGTGGGAAGAGAACGTGTCTGCTGAACCATAACTTAGCGGCAGATTGATTCTCCCGCTAGCAGCAGACTATGCTGAACACACTAACGGGACACACGACGAACTTCAAACTTATAACTCACCGGCTTGTTCCAGAAATTATTAATTCACTACAGAATAGTCGTACCCCCCCAATAGAATTTGAGTTTAAAGGTATCCTTGTCTCTTTCCTTCCGTTCTTAATTCTCGCGCAGTTTCCACGGACAAAAAAAAAAAGAAGACTTCAAGTGAATGGGGTAAGAAAAAAAGGAGTCAGATAAGAAACTCAGAATTTTCCAACGATAACAATAAGTCACCGAAAACTACTAACACCACGAATAAATCATTCTTATACTCCATAGAGCACTTCCCTTCAAAAAGACCCCAAAGATTTTTGACTAATCACTGAAGGGAGGTAAACCGACTGCGTAGAAAAATATGCAGTTATGTTCCATAACCTACAAATGGAAGTCAGAGGCCTCAAACACCAACTAATATTTTAATAATATCACGATTATACAATATCTTTCACAAGTGCATAATGAAAAAACAAAAAATTTCTTTTAGTAATCACTGAAGGGAGGTAACCATTTCCGGTATGAGAAAAAAGAAAAAAAAAAAAAAAAAGAAACGTTGAATAATGTTCTATTACCTGTTAATGTAAGAAAGGACACTTGAACAATAAATAATATTTATAATAATATCACGATAATAGAATATCTTTTCAGGGCACTCTGTGAAAAAAGAAAAAAAAAAAAACAAAAACAAAAACAAACAAACAAACAAAAGCAAAAACCGAACAAAAACAAAACAAAGCATACTGGTTCAACGCATAGGCAAATCGACTCTCTGATTAAACTGAACCAGAGGATGTGATTAAGTAGTCAGTCGGTTGTCATCTTGTCGCCATGTTGTATGAGTGAATGTGGGTAGGAAGATTGTGAAGTGAGATTAGATAGTCTTTTCTCTTTTTTCCCTAAATGACAAAACTTAATCGCTTGATTGATAACTGTATATCTCAATACCTCATCTTTTTTCTCCTCCTGGTCAGTTGGAAGCGTCAAGAAGAGGCAGTTTGAATGGAAAGGGGATGTTTTGGTATCTTCAATACGATTCTAAAAGATGGCAGGGATTTACTTCGCTTAGCGTAATCTCGCACAAGTCCTTGTCTGATGTAAAGATTATTTTTTTTCTGTGTATTGATCTTTCCTGAGATTTTAGCACAAACTTCACCTAATCTGGTTAAGTAAAAATACCCCCAGGAAGAGGTGTGGCTTGAGTGCAGGTCGCTTTGGCAGAACTTATTCTTTAAGTGTGAAGCCATTTCAAGAATACTTTTTAAAAGTTTTTTTGTTATTGTAGCTGACTGCTATGTCAGTGATGGTGGTGAACTGATTGCCAAGTGAGTGAGGAAAAACACAAAAATACACCATGATCATGATCATGAAGGAGTGCCGACAGCTCAAATTCGTTTGACTCTCTCTCTCTCTCTCTCTCTCGCCATCAGTCCCTATCGGCTATCGCTCTCAGTAAGTCCTTTAGACTGAATCCAGTGTCCGCACTGAACTGATGAATATAAGTTCTTGCTGATCGGCCAGCACTAGTGTGTCTATGTGTCGAAATTTATTCGCGAACGTCACTTATGAGTTCTACCTTACTTCATCAGCAGAGCCCAATATGTTTTGTTCGTCTTATTTACATGGTTTGTGTGATGAAAGGTAGTGGCTCTCCGGCTGCTTTTTTTTGTGGGGTGCTGCTCCCAGGATTTGTTAAAAAATTTAGTTCACACCTAACCTTTTCTCCAAGGGTTTGTTTATTGTATATGTGATGGAGTCCAACAGTAGTAATGGTGCGGCTACAACTCAGAAGAATTCCAGTTTTATTTTATCAGAAACATCAGATTTTATATGTTCGTTAACCTGTGAAAAGCAGTGCATGCAAAAACACAATTCGCCTCAAATATAAAACTTGTTTTTTTTTTAAATTGTGTATTGAATTACTATGACTAGAAAATTCATGCGCAAGCAACATGTCCCAAATAATAAAAAAAACACAATAAAAAATCGCATGCACCAACAGTACAACACATCCCTCCAACTAATGCAATTGTAGGGTCTAAAACACATGCCCCCTTCTAGGAAAATGACTATATAAAAACGTTATATATAAAGCCACAGTAAAAATTAACAACAACATCAAACATTACATCGGTGCAACGGAGGGGACCATAAAACAGAGTATTTACAATCATAAACTTTCTTTCACTGACAGAAACTACTCATCCAACACCACCTTATCCTCGTATATATGGCACCTAAAAACACAAACATCTCTCCTACAATCACCTGGGAGATACTAAAACTAGCACCTACTAAAAACAAAACATAAAAATGCCTCCTTTGCCCTCAAGAATAAATAGCCATCATAACCTACCCATCACAAAACACCTTTCTAAATAAAAAATCTTAAATACTTTCAAAATGTAGGCACGAGAACCAACTCCTTCTCTCACATTTCAACCCATACACATAACCCATCTAACACCTCCACTAAAAAAAAAAAAAAAATCAAACGACACTTCACCACACCTAAAGCACGGTAAGTACCATTTTCCTCCACCAACCATCACACCCTCCACAATGTATGTACCATCTTTCTCCATTAATCCCTATACCCTTCTTCATACGCCTCCACTATCTGTTAAATTCATATTTTCATGAGCGTTAACAATAGACCTCAACACTCTACATTCATCTTATCTACCACGTACACTCTATCTTTTACTACAATAGGGTATAAATCATATAACGTTAACACAAAACAGATAACTATTAAAGATAACCATCACAACCCCCAAGTATATACCCATACCTCCCAAACCCACCATCTATTTCCTTAATTTTATAATGACAACACTTTGCTCTTCAGTTATAATCATCATCGTACATAAAAATGCTAACTATTATTGTAACTCCTTTATTTGGAGGTGCCAGTGGTGTAATGGTTATCGTCGTAGAAAATGGACATGACGACACGAGTTCAAATCCTGGACAAGACTGATTGCATTTCACATAGCACTAATACCCTTGGGAAAGGTATGAATCTAATTATTCTCCCTCCAGCTATGGGTAAATAGTAGGACAGACTTGGTTCTTCAGCCTTGATGAGGCAACTAGTCTAGGAGAAGGAAAACTCTGAATTCAAACCTGTTAAACCCCGCTTAAAAAATTGACCTTGTGTCATATCCTGCCCGAGCGGAGGGGTTGGGTAAATAGGATTATTGTAACCCCTTCATTATTTTCATTATGTACGTACTATCACAGATAACAATAGTATATATAAGATATACACAAACATTTCATCAAATTATTATTATATTCTAGCCCAAATCTCTTCCCTACGTATAATATTGTAATATAATACCAATATTGTACAATATTTCATAGTATATTGCAATACAATGTATCCCCGTTCCTTGATATTCATTGTGATTCTAGTCTAATATACTCGCTTAAATATGCTTACAAATCAAATCTTTATTTATTTCCCTCAATATGCAATGATCATGTTTTGTTCCTTAGTTATAATCACCTACACATACAGAAATAGATAAAGAATCTTTCCCGATAATACCGTAGCAATATCAGATACATTGACGCCTAACATCCGGTAAAAACAACGCGCTGCGCATGTACCTTCAGATACACATGCACTATATACCACTAACACATACACACACAACAATACGCAACTATATCCCACACAAACACACATACGCGCACACTCACACACACACACACACACGTAAAAATTCATACACAATTCCAACGGCTTTTAACTATTTTTCGATAGTCGATTCATTTCATTTTGTTAATTGCCTGATGATTATTGTTTTGTAAAAACTTCATTAAACCCAGGGGTCGCAGACAAAATTCCATGGCATTAAATATATAATCTAATATATAGTTATTTATTATTATTATTATATAATAGCTCTATCCTAGATATTGAGCTCTCTCCATTTTATATTGCGCTTTGTTCGCCACAAACCAACAACGTGATTTAGTGACAACTAACACTGTTATAATATATATATATATATATATATATATATATATATATATATATATATATATATACATATATGTTCATGCCCAGACAAACCTATTCATTATATCACAAATTTACCTGCTAGAGTGTCTCTATATGCATGCATCTATGAATCTATTCGTGTTATGCAAGCGTTGGCCATAATAATACCACGATATACTAATTTTTCCTTAAGATTTTTCATGTATGTAGTTATGTAGGTATGTACGTATGTATTACTTAAAAAGAAATACTGTTTGCTTAAAAGAAATACTGTTAATTTATAAGCTAAAATGGCAATACAAACAGAAGTAAATAAAAAAACCCCAAAAAACTTCTGTACAAAAGTATCTTTACTAGGAGATAACGATAGGAAGCTAAGAATTTTAAAATGAGAATAAAAGAATATATATATATATATATATATATATATATACATATATATATATATTCTTTTATTCTCATTTCAAAGTTCTTACCTTCCTAACGTAATCTCCCAGAAGAGATTTTGTCGAGTAGGCTACCCCCTACCTTATAGGATTCTCAGTTATTTACTTTTGAAATTCGCTGGGTAAAATCTTATTTTCATAAAAAACGAAAGGAAAAAAACAAAAGAAAAAAACATGGTTGCTTATTGTTTCTGGGATTAAAAAACAGGAAAAAATGTCAGTCCTAATCTTTTAAGAGGTGAGATCATGATGTTGACTTTCATCTCTTTCATTCTCGCTCTCTTTCTTTCTCTCTGTTTCTTTATATATATATATATATATATATATATATATATATATATATATATATATATATATATATATATTAAAACAACGGTTTCATATTCACTACAGTCATGCAGAAGTTGATGTTCAATATAATTATTCAATTTGAATAATTATATTAAACATAAAAAAAACATTTGAATAATTGTATTGAACATGAAACCCCTCTCATGGACTTTAGAATATACAAGATATGATGATGAAGATAATATATATAATTATATATATATATATATATATATATATATATATATATATATATATATGAAGATCGATAGAAAAGTTCATAGGCTGACCAACATACTCTCTGGAATGTGACCAAATGAAATTCATTTTTCAAAATAGTCCTTCTTGCAGTCCACATACTTCTTCTATCGGTATTGCCGTGCTTGAATCCCATTAATAAAAAAGTCATCAACAGCAGATATGACGTTATCGTATGAGCTTTTAACCCAATGAACCTTTCAGCCCACCCTTGTGTGTATATATATATATATATATATATATAGTCACATTATAATTTTTATATATATATATATATATATATATATACATGCATGAATAATTGCATTGTTAGGGTTATAGTACAACTATTACTCATTGGACTAGTGGGTACAGTGTTCATCAATGGTCCCGGAGACCTGGGTTCAATCCCAGGTCGCGTCATACCAAAGACTTTAAAAATGGTACTTGATACCCCCTTGCTTAACACTCAGCAATATAAGGTACATATCAAGGGTAAAGTGGAGCAATCCAGGGAAAGGAGTAGCTCCCTCCCTTACACCTCATTGTAGTAGCTATTGAAAAAGGAGCCCTCTGGTCGCCCTCGACTACGGTCGTTAACTTTACTTTACTTACAACTATAATAATAATGTAGTAGACTGTCAAATGATGTATTATAGTACTACTACTACTATTATAATTATTTAGTTGACTGTTAAATGATGTACAAGAAATGCGACGAAGTCATCAAATTCATTTTGGAAGCCATGGAAAGCTGGAAAGTGGATTTGATAGCTGGAGGAAGAACTTTAGCTGAGATGAGGATCCAGAGAGGTATCATCCAGGGAGATGCACTTTCACCATTATCCTTTATAATAGCAATAATGCCACTCAAACACATACTCAGGAAATGAACTGAAAGTTACAAATTTAGTAAATCTCAAGAAAAGATAAATAACTTTATGTACTTGGACTACATCAAGCTGTTTGCAAAAAATTAAACAGAATTAAAGACTGATTCAAACAGTAAGAATGTATAGCTAAGGTATATGAATAGAATTTGGCAGAGGAACATGTCTCCTGCTAATAAGGAAAAGTAGAAAAAGACAAATAACGGAAGGAATGGAACTACCAAGTCAAGAAAAATCAGAACATTTGTAGAAAAGGAAATTTGCAAGTACTTGGGAATATTGAAGCAGATTCCATCAAACAAGAAGACACGAAAGAAAATATATAAAAACAGTATCTCAGGAGAACGAGAAAGTTATCTCACGAAAGGGATAAATTCCTCTGCTATCCCATTTGTATGATACTCTGGACCATTCTTAAAATGGACAAGATATGAACTCAGACAAAATGATCAAAGAGCAAGATTGCTGACGACGATTCATTAGGTCTTACATCCGAGAGATAACATAGACACACTATATGTATCAAGAAAAGAAGGAGAAAGAGGACGAGGACAGTCAGCATTGCAGATAGCGTGGACATATCAATACAGGGACACGAAAACTACATAAAAAAGGCAAAGAAAGACTAATTATAGCGACCAGAAATACCACAGGCAACATAAAGATCAATAGAACAATAAAAACCAGGAAACACGAATTGGAAGAGAAACAACTGTGTGGATATTTCAAGCGACAAACTAACGAAATCTCGCACAAGAAGACGTGGACATGGCTAAGAAAGGGAAACCTTTCGAGAGAAAGTGAATCTTTTCTAATGACAGTAGAAAGCAACGACATAAAGACCAACTTTGTTAAAGCAAAAATACATAAGACGCAATTGAATAGCAAGTGTTGGTTATGTGGTGATAGAAACGAAACCATTAATCACATAAAAAGCGAACAGTAGCAAACTAATGCAAAAGAATGTAAGACTAGACACGACTGGATGGGAAGGTGATCCATAGGGAATCGTGCAAGAAATTAACGATTCTACTAAATGCACAAAGTAAAATCCGTCCTGGAGAATGAGATGCATAGAATTATCGGGTATATAAAGAAATCACCTCATCCCGGCCAGACAACCAGACCTCACGCGAAAAGACCTGGACAAAGTTAATAGCAGCAGAAAATAACACCATAAGAACTAATAACATTAAAACAAAAATAGATAATTGGCAACGGAATAACAAATTTAGGGTATGTGGTGATAGAGACAAAACTATTAATCACATAAGTGAATGTAGCAAAATAGCACCAAAAGAATATAAAACTTAACACGTGTGGGTGGGAAAGGTTATCAACTAGGAATTGTGCAAGAAATTGAAATTTGATCATACTACAAAATGGTATATGCACAAACCAGAATCCGTGCTGGAGAATGAGATGCATAAAATTCTCGTTGATTTTGAGATACAAAATGATCCCCTCATCCCGACCAGAACACCACACCAAGTGATAATTCAGAAAAAGCAGAAAACCTAGCGTCTCGCGGATTTTGCTGTCTTTTAAAAGAAAATAAAAAAAGAAAGACAAGTACTTGAACCTTGCAAAAAATCGACACAACATGAAATTGTAATTGGGGCGCTTGGAACAATCCCCATAGGCTTCTTAAGGTGACTCGAAGAGTTGGAAATCAGAGAACGAATCGAGACTACAGCATATTTAATATCGGCCAGAATACCAAAAAGAGTCCTGGAGACTACAGTGAAAGAACATCAACTAACGCTGGTGTGAAAAAATTCACAAATAATAATAATAATATCTTCTTAGGCGAGAATTATCGAAGTGAATAAAAAAACAAAAGAGATGGAAAAAAATGAATATAATCACTTCTCTCTTTCTCCCAAAGTCTTGGTTGCCTAGTCGGCTGGGGCAGTAGAATACACTGACTGCTTCTCAGCAGATGGGTAAGACCCCCCCCCCACAAAAAAAACAAACAAAAAAAAACGAGTGTCCTAGATAGGACACTAAACAATTTGATGGTGAGGTTCCAGTGATGCAGGGGCTTTGGGGAATGCGGAGTACCCCGTCATTGCCATTGCTCTCAGGTTCACTCTGGCCCGGAATGGTAGCACCTGACAATGGTACTTTTTGACATTTAAACTGAGTGCAAACAAAAGACTTATGCTAAATTTAATTGTTTGAAAAAGAATTGTGTGTAAACAAAAAACTTATGTTTAATTGAATTGTTAGTGATACATAGCAATACTGTGTAATTACTCTAAACTTAAATGTTTGAAATTAACTGTTTTTTTACATTTAACTGTGTGTAAACAGAAACTATATTTAAACCAATGACTAACTGCGTGTTAATAAAAGACTGTACTTATGATAAACTGATTTTTTTAAAATTAAGCATTACTGGAACTTCATCATCAGATTATTTAGTGTCATATTCAGGACAATATCGTTGGGGAAGTTTTATCCGTATGCAGAGAAGCAGTCAGTGTATTCAGCAACCCCAGCTGACTTAGCCAGGAGAAAATTGGAGTTCACTGGAGGAATTGATACCATACAGACAACTGCACTTAAAATCAGAACATTTTGATGAGTCCTGGAAACCTGTGAATACTGGCAGTCACTCAGACGAGAATAAAACACTGCTAGTTAGATATTGGAGAGAAAAACACGCACAGATTCAAAATAGATAAATATGGTCTGAAAAACCCACATAGAATAAAGATATCTATCTATCTATCTATCTATCTATCTATCTCGCTTGCTTGCGAGCTAAAACTGGTTTGAAAAACTAACTTAGAGTGAAAATAAATAAGTATCTAGCCATCTGTCTGAATTTTTAAGATGAGGCTTAATGGATATTATTTTGGTTTTGATTTTTCGAACTATTGTCCTCATCTTTATTGTAGCAAGTTGAAACACAACGTTTTGTTTCGGCTGCTGTATCCTCCGGCCTTATTCAGATGTCCCTTATTTATCTAGGCATAGAAAGGATTCAACTTGGGAAAACATTTTTAAAGTTTGATTGTTAATCAAACAAGGTGATCTTGAACAGTCAAACTTTAAAAAGGGATTAACCAGGTTGAATTATTTCTATGCCCAAATAAACAAGGGACACCTAAAGAAGGCCGGAGGATACAACGGCCGAAACAAAATGTTGTGTTTCAACTTGCTACAGTAAAGATGAGGACAACAGCCCGAAAAATCACTACCAAAATAATACATATCTAGGTATCTATTTATCTCAATATCTTTTATCTTTCGATCTATCACGTAAAATTAATTTTTTTTCATTAGTAGGCTAAGTTATTTCAAAAGTTGTCCTCACTGTGGTAGGTAGCGAAATTTGAAAATTTCGCCGCGTTTGGCTTTCGAAAGTGGTTCAGTTCACTGGTTGTTGATCGACTGGCAAGTTGGATTCAATTTTAGTGTAATTTTTAGTCTTAGTAGAAACGATTTTCTTTTCTTTTTTTTTGGACTTGTTTGGAGAATAGTTATTTACCATTAGCTGTTACTATTAACATCACTTGATTGAAAAATCTCCAGGAATCTATTTTTCTTCTTCTGATTCTCCCGCCACCGTAGGCATTCATCATTTCCTGGAACAAGTTTCCTGTCGACGTCATTTCATTTCCACTTACTCACAAGAAGAACGCGAATAGGGTCATAATTTGTTTCTGGATTCAGATGAAGCACATTAATCCCATGAACAAAATGTTACATTTTTTTTCTCTCGTCTCTTTTAGCTATTACAGCGAGACAATAAATCATTATCTTTATTTGAGAATGGGTGCGTCCATTGGGTACCTCGTGAGTTGTCCCATGACAGTCTCTGAAACGCATTCTCGACCTCTTTTCCCCTTGTTCTTTGAACAGCAGAGACTTTGTCTTTGACACTGCCTGGGAACGATAAAGCCACGTGGCTATTGTACTTTCCTTCCTCAATAAACTTTCATTCATTTTGTACCCCTCCTACTTACAGCTAGTTCACGAAACTATATGTGTACATTTCTTGCAGTTCGGACACCTTTTTGCGTTCTTTGATTGAGTAACTGATTTTAATGGCATGTCAACCCCTCATGATTTATATTATGCCAAGTGGTTAGGGAATCGCGTTCGTTGTACGTTCGTATGTACATATTTGTGTTGTTTCTTAAGAGTTTTTTTTATACAATCCAATCAAATACAGATAATTATTAAACATATCTTCTTGCCCCATAGACAGACCCTAACAGGTACTACGACTCCAAGTCAGTGTGAACTTAGGAGTAATGGTAATGAAAAGATACTTCACACTTGTCAGATTTCCAGAAGTGGAGCCTCACCTTCAAATGCAGTTTTGTGTTATATTTAGGACACTCTAAGTTGGAGGGAGCTTAACACCTCAGCAGGAGGATAGAGTCAGCATATTCTAAACCTCACCAACAAAGTCAGGCGTGTATTTCTTCTTAATACCATTGGTATGTATATAATTTATATAAAAGGTTAAATATTCTTGTACAAATGTGTTTATATTGTTTTTACTTCTGTTGCGTTCCGTGTTAGTATATCACAGCTATCTAAATGATAATATTAATCTTTGGTATGTGAAAACTCGACAAAAATATCCAATACTATCATTTTGTTTTTGAGAACTTAATATTTGGGTTTTGACTAAACACACACACACACACACACACACACATAAAGAAAACACACACTAAATAACTCAGATGCTAACCTGGGAAACAGTGTTTTGTAGTCATGTCAGTACTTCTATATAGCTGCACTACTTGGATTCTAATGAAACGCTTGGAGAATAAGCTAGTTGGTGACTACACAAGGATGCTACGTGCGGTTTTCAATAAATCCTGGAAGCAGTACCCCACAAAACAGCTACTATATAGCCACTAATCTCCCGTATCACAAACCTCCAAAGTAAGACGAGCACGAAACGCTGGTTTCTACTGGAGAAGCAAAGACTAACTCATTTGCGACGTTCTCTTATGGGCTCCCAAACATGAACACACTAGTGCGGGTTAACCATTAAAAACATACATTCATCAGACCAGTGCGAACACTGGATGTATTTAGAGAACTTATATAAAATGATCGCCGATAGGGACAGATGGTGTGAGAGTGTCAAAGAAACCAGTACTGTTTATGAAGATAATGATGAGCAACTAATAAACGTACCGACTAGATACCTTTTAGAGTTGTACACAATTCAAAATTAATCGCATTAATATTAAAATCAGAACATTCCGAATGGGAAACACTGATGTGTGAAAACATTGATGCCAATGGTTTACCCCAATCAACATACAGAAAATCTAAACATTGGAATATCTTTCATTAAGAATATTACTTTTTTGACTTGTTTTCCTTTGGCAATCATCTTTATATGTTTCATTTGAACGGCAAAAGTTCCAGCATCATTGCCTTGGCAAATACAGATTCTTAATTCATCAAAGAATATCACTTTCATCTAATTGTTCACACACCATGGTTATTTTTCTTATAACCATTCAAACCTCGTTTCCTTCTGTTTGTGTCCCAGTATTAGTTTCGTTTGGATTTTCTGCATTCAAATCCCATTACATTTAGCCGATTTCTTACAGATCCGTGACAAACATTGACTCCTGTTTCGACCTATTTGTTTTATTGAACTGCTTTAAGAGTTCTAGCCAGACGCTTTGATGTTATACGTTGACAACTTGTATGTTTTCCTTTTTAAACACCCCATTTCTTTTAGATTTGCTCTAAATTTTAGGCACAGCTCACAGGAATAACATCTTCCGCCACACTTCATTGGGAATAACTCACACCTTCTGCCACACTCAGCAATGTATTGCTTCCTTGAAAGAGTTTTACGATCTTCTACATCGTTTCAATTGAGAATTCTTTTGTTGGTTCAATGTTTCTTTTTATGGAACTGTCCAGATCTGAATCTAATTGAAACTTTAGAATTTGGTTTGGTTTGGTTTTATGGCATATAAACCAGCCTGTGCTATTTTTTTTTACTCAGAGTTAAATGGTTTTACGTGTTTCTATCTAATGTGACAATACCCCTCGCCGGCCGGGCGACCCCACTATCTCAGCTTCTTTAAACCAAACTACTCATGGCCAGTGATTCATCCAGTGGTTTCTCTCATTTCCGATTACACATTTCATTACTGATACGCAAAACACAACCGAGAGGGTGGAGGAAAAGAACAAACGAACAAACACGAGCGCAATACGGGGGAAGGCTATGTGACACTTTTGTGCAGCTCTCCGTGAATTTGCAGGCTATTTGCAGGCGTGTAATTTGCGCGAAATTTCCACAAAGCCACTAGGAATGCTGACTCATCTCTTGACTGTTCAGCTTCCATCTTCTCCCTGCCTCCTTCTGCTGACTGTGTCCTTCTTTGGACAGCTATCTCAAGCCGACTGTCCTCTTCTGTCCTCCTTTGTCAACTCGCTTTCTTTGTCTTCTCTGAGACCTTCTTTCCCTCGTCCACTTCCGGTCTCGTGGGAGATTTTGTACTCAGGCTCTTTGTGTGGGTTTAACGCCAAAGCAGACAAAGTGATTCCCTGACCGGCGCACACACATAAACGGAAACGAAATGCTACCCATCGCGTCACACTAAGACGAATAATTATATTTACTATTAATTATTTGTTTGCACACAGATAAATGTTTTCACAAATTGCTATTTAACCCTAACAATCCAATTAAACATCAGTCATTTGTTTACACACAGTTAAATGATCAAACAGTTCAATTTGAAACTATTCAGTTTAGCATTAGTCATGTTACAGTTACATTTGACCTATAGATGGGATCCTATCAGGTGCTACCATCTCGGACCAGATTGGACATTGGAGCAATGGCACTGAAGAAGCACTCCACATTTCCCAGAGTTCTAGGACTGGAGCCTCACTATCAGATTGTTTAGTGTCATATCCAGAACACTCATTGGGGGAGACTTACTTGTCTGCAAAGATGCAGTCAGTGCATTCTACAGCCCCAGACGACTAGGCCAGAAACTTTATGGTGGAAATTTAAAAAATGGTCTATGATAAGACGCCATTCACCTAGGAAGAGATCTATTTATTGCTTTTCGAGAAGATTCGAACCTCTCTGATAAATAATATTGCTTTAAATTAGTGAAATCAATGCTTAAAAGAGTTAACAGAGTCATTAAATCTCGAAGAGGGGAAAGTAAGTATTAATTCAACTTTCTTGTGAATAAATTCCATATTTTTTCTTTTATATTTGGTTGTTCCATAATATTTTCCTCTGCATATCTTGGAAAAAATTATACCATTTATTTAGATAATTTAATCTAGTTTATTTAAGGAATATTTTATCAAGACCGAATATTCAGTTATTAGATAAAAATGTTTTGCACCTTTTCTTGTTATTCGTTTATTTACTGCTAAATATAAAAAAAAAAACAATTCCCTTCTAAGAATCTGAGTGTGCTAATTCCGTAGTTTTTGACCGGGGTATCAACCAGACTCTTTCACTACTGGCAGGGTGTGACACAAATTCAATTTGGCCCAGTCGGCTGGGGCATTGCAATACTTCAACTGTATCTCTGCGGAGGGGTAAACCCTCCGCCCCAACACATTTCCTGAAAATGGCATAAACAATCTGATGGTGAGGCTCCAGCTCCAGAGCTTCGGGGAATGTGGAGTACTTCTTCTTTGCTATTACTCTCAGTTCCACACTGACTGGTAGCACCTGATAGGGTCCCAACTATAGGTAAAATAGAACTTTAACAAATGACTTATTGTTTGAAATAGAACTGTTTGATCATCTAATATCTATTCATAATGAGGATTTGGCTTTGAATAGCCTACAATAATTGATATGCCATAAACCCAACCAAATCTTATATATTCAATATATGTATAAAGAGGATTTGGCATTAAATAACCTACAATGGTTGATATGCCATAAACCCAACCCAACCAAATCTTATATATTTAATTTAAATATATTGCGAGGATTTGGCATTAAATAACCTACAATGGTTGATATACCATAAACCCAACCAAACCAAATCTTATATATTTAATTTATATATATTGCGAGGATTTGGTATTAGATAACCGACAAGTGTTGATATGCCATCAACGCAATTAATCAATGAACAAATTCAATTTTTTAGCAGAAAACAAATGGTTTGGATTTAGAGTTTTCCTTCTCCTAGACTGGTTGCCAGTTGAAGGAAGAACTGATGGATTCATACTTCTCCCAAGGACGTTAGCACGAAGTGAAATGCACTCTCATTCAACAATTCAACTCAGATTGCTGAATCCATTTTATAAATGTTTGATAAATGTTACGCTAAGCACACCTTTTTATATCATTTAATTGTGTAAAAATGATTGTTTACTCCTTGGGAGTCTTTCACATCAGCGTTAGCTGATGTGAAAGACTTTCACTGAAGTTTTGAGTGACATCAAGTTTCCTCAAGTCTCTTGGACTCTTCTCAGAATTCAGGCCGTTCTCAATACTGTAGTAGCTTGGACGGTCTCCACTTGTCCTCTTATTTCCAAGTCCCCCAATCCCTTTAATAATCCTTTTGTGACTGTACCAAGAGCTTCAATTACAATTGGTATAAACTCCACTTTTATATTCCACAGTTTTTCCAATTCCCTAGCAAAGTCAAGGTACTTATCCTTCTTTTCCTTTTCTTTCAATTTTTCTCTATGCTCAGCCGGGACCGCAAAGTTCACAATTTTGCAAGTTCTCTTCTTTTTCTGTACTCCTTTGAGAGCTTTCCATATTAGTGTTAGCCGATGGTCTTCCCCAGGAGCCTGGGTGACAACAATTCTCCTCAAGTATCCAGGACTATATTCAGTATTCTGACAGATCTTAACAGTGGTGTAGTTTGGAAGGTGTCCGCTCGTGCTCTTATTTCCAATGTATCCAGACCTTTGACCAATCCTTTGTTGATTGTACCAACAGCCCCAATTCTTTCCACACTAGTGAAAGCCGATGGCCTTTCACTGAAACCTGCGAGACAACAAGTGTCTTCAAGTCTCCAGTACTCTTCTCAGTATTCTGGCTGAACTTAATTTGGATGGTGTTCACTCATGCTCTTATTTCCTATTCCTCCAGACCTTTGACCTTTGCTGACTGTACTGAGCACACCGATTACAATTGGCATTACCGTTACTTTTATGTTCCCCAGTTTGTTCAGTTCCCTAGCAAGGTCCAGGTACTTATCTTTCTTTTGATTTTACTTTGTGGTCTGCCAGGACGGTAAAGTCCTCAATTTTTTGTTGTTGACTATCACTAAGTCTGGTTGTCTAGCCGAGATGAGGTTATTATCATTAAATGAAAATACTTACTTGAAACCATATAATTGCTTGAAAAATGATTGACTTCAGATTTAAATAACCCAACAAGGTTCGACTTCCTATAAAACCAATCAATCTATTACATTCAAGACCGGTTGCACTACCAAGACTAAAGAGCCCAGTCTGCCCTATTATTTGCCCATAGCTACAGGGAGAAAAGATGGATTCATGCCTTTTCAGAGAGCGCTAGTGAAATGAGAAATGCATACAGCCTCGTGTAGGATTTGAACTCGGCTTACCAGGAGCATTTACTTTAATGATAATCGTTACAGGACGAGCGCTTTCTAGTTTTCGCCATAGCTGATAACTGAAATTGAAAGCATTAAAAAACGGGTTTCTTTTATCTTTTGATATAAAGGTTCTTTCAGTTTGTCCTTGTTGGTTGTGAAGCGAAGTGTGGTGAGATAGAAAAATAATTTAGATTATAAAAGCAAAGCTGTCGTAACCCTTATAGTTAACGTAACTGTCAAGTAAACTCAAGGTAGAGAATGTTTCTCACTCGGGTTGGGTCATCTCCACCCGAACCAGCCAATACTGAACGATGAGCAATCGACTGTATCGATAAAGTCCAGTGTAGAATACATCAGTTGAAATGTTATTTGGTTTAGGTTTGATTGTTAAATGGTCCATCGATCTTCGTAGGTTATTTATAGCAACGTCAACCTTGCAGAAGGACAGTAGTGGTAGTATTTAAGGAAATAAGGACGTTTATATATTTCCTAAGGGTATTAGTTCGAAAGTAAACAAAATGGCACAACTGAAGTTCGAATTCGCTTACTACGATGTCGCAGTCAAGTAAGTTAGCAACTCTGCCTCGGGTCTTCCTCAGTCGAAATGTTGAAATAAAGAAAATAAAGTGGGGATTTGTAAATGATAGACCCATTGCCCGCATTGTTTTAAGGGAGATTATACAGTTGTCGAATCGCGCAGTATATAATTGAATATAAATAATCTGTCATGGAAATGGTTCATATATATAAATAGTGGTATTTTTGTTCAGATTTGGGTAGTTAGAGTCAAGACAGCTGAAGAGGAAGGATTAAAAGTTCCTCTGTAAGCACACTTTTTTAAATGACCAAAATTGTTCATTAAATCTACTTTAATCTTTGCTAATTTGTTACACTCTGATCTACCGTAAAGAGAATGTGCAAATTGTATAATTTTAAATAGATAGATTGATAGATAGATAGATATGACAAAGACCATAAAAGTAGATAAGAAAAATGCGTGCATGGTAGACTTGAATATTCTAGTAATACATTTTTAACAAGAAAATGAAAGTTTTACTTCGTTCAAACTTACTACAGAACAACTAATTTTTGTTATAACTCTTGATTTGAGGTGTTTGATTTTAATAAAAAAGTATGAAATAAAAAATGAACGTCGTAAAAAATTGGTTACGTCAAAAACCAATTCTAAATACAAATGACTGTTTATGATCAAGAGAAATAATCTTTAATTCGTCTTTCTGTTTATTTTCTAATTCTAAATAATTTGAAAAATGGTAAACAGGAAAAAATTCATTAAATCATAAAAGGTTTCCTTCTTTTGTGGTTGTTCTTTTGATCTGTTATTATTATTATTATTATTATTATTATTATTATTATTATTATTATTTAGATAATGACAATTATTTGAATTGGATAAAATTTGAACACTGAAATTGAAAAAAGAAGAAAAAAAAAAAGGAAATTTGTTAAATTTTCTAACTTTGTCTTTTTCCGAACAAATTTTATACCCTCAAACTCACTGCACTTTTTTTATTCTTCGATAAAAAAAAGTACATTTTTTAAGTGGACCTCACATTCATATTATTTGTTCTTGCCTAATATGACAAAAGAACCATTGTCTAGTTGGCTGGGGTCGTAGAATACACCGACTGCTTCTCTGCAGAGGGGTAAGACCCCAACCCAACGAGTGTCCTGATATGATACTAAACAATCTGATGGTGAGGTTCCAGTAATGCTGAAGCTTTGGGGAATGCGGAGTACCCCTTCATTGCCATCGCTCCCAGGTCCACTCTGGCCTGGAGTGGTAGCACCTGATAGGGCCCTATCTATGGGTTAAATAGAACTAATGGCATACTTATGCTAAACTAAATTGTTTGAGTAAACTTAATAGCTTGAAATAGAAATGGTTTTGACAATTAAACCGAACTTACATTTAAACTGCGTGCTTATGGTCAACTGAATTATTTGAAATAGAACTGCTTTTCGACATTAAAACTGTATTTACACTTAACTGAATTGTTACATATAACTGCTTGAATAGTTTGAAATAGAAATGTTTTTGACCATTAAACTGTGTACTTATGCTAAACTGAATTGTTTTAAAAAGAACAGGTTTACATAAAAATGGATTTGGCGTTAAATAACCCAACAAACCAACCAACCAACCAACCAACCAACAAAAGAACCAAATCTGTCCTACAATTTACTCAAAGCTAGCAGGAGAAGATATGGGTTCATACCTTTTCTAAAAGCATTGGTGCAAAATGAAATGCAAGCATTCTCGTCGAGGATTTCAACTCTAGCCACCGATTCCATCTTCTAAGGCGATAACCGTTACACTACTTGCATCTCTTTGATACACGTTGTAACAGTAGAAGAAGAGAATCGTTCTAATTAAATTCGTTATCATTTCTTATTTCCTTTATATCAAGAATTCAAATGATAAAAAGATCGTTGACTTCACGAATTTATCATTTGTAAATTATGATGAATTATTATTTTATACGTTGAAAACCGAATCCAAATAAAAATAGCTGTTTATGTAACATGATCAGTGGAAGTAATCTTAATAACTCTTGTGGCTTATTTAATGCTAAATCCTGTTGTGATATATATATATATATATATATATATATATATTGCAAGCAAATAGTTAGTGATGATTTTATTTTCAAACGAGCAATTAGACTTCATTTGTTTGTATGCAGTTAGATGATTTCAAATATTCTTTTCAAACACTAATAATTCGATTTTATAAAATCATTTGTTTGCACATAGTTAAGCTCATCAGGCCCACATTGCACTGAGTGGGTCGATGACCAGCATACGCCAGCAAGGCTCGAGCCACGGCTCTTGCCCGACCTGCCTCTTCACTAATCCCCACTATAATCGACCTTCGGGTCATTGGCCTTGTGTCAGGTCCTGTATGGTGGGAGGTAGAGACAAATATCAGCTCGATCAGCCGTGCTTTGCTCAGGGGCTTTTCAGCGAACTATTTGGCATCCGTGCCAAACGGTCAATGCTCAATGGCAGACTTGCGACCGAAAGGCCTCCGGTTTCGGGTAGGCAACCTGCATTATTGACACCTTTGACAGTTGAAGTTGTCCAGTTAAAGCTATAATCAGGAATCCGAGCCTGGACCCATGTTTTGGTCCATGTCTACCTATAATCATAAGGCCCACGTTGGATTAAGTGGGCCGATGACCAGCAAAGATTAGCAGCGCTCGAGCCTCGGCTCGAGTCTGACCTTCCTCGACCCTCCTCTCCCCAAATTTTAAGCAGTCATGTCTTGGCAAACTTGAGGCCAGAAGGCCGCCGGCTTCGACTGGGTCACCTTCGGGTGGGTGAGCTGCATCTTTGTCACCTAGATTTGGGTCCATGTCCAGCTAGGCTCATCAGGCCCACATTGCATTAAGTGGGCGTATGACCAGCATAGTTCAGCAAAGCTCGAGCCTCGGCTCGTGCTCGACCTCCCCTTCCCCTGATCCTCACTCTAATAGAACTTCGGGCCATTGACCTTGTGTCAAGTCCTGTCTGGTGTGAGGCAGCGACAGATATCTGCTCGATTAGCGATTGTACTTCGCGCAGAGGCTTTTCAGCGGACTGACTGGCATCCGCGCCAAACGGTCGATATTAAATGGCAGACTTGAGTCCAAAGGGCCCTTGGCTTCAGCTGGACCACCTTCGACAGTTTTGTCACCTCTTTATAGTACCAGTCTTTGCTGTCCAGTTTAAGCTATAATCAGGCATACGTACCTGGACTCAGATTTGGGTTCATGTCCAGCTAGGCTTATCAGGCCCACATTGCAATAAGTGGGCCGATGACCAGCATAGTGCAGCAGGGATCCAGCTTTGGTTGTGTCCGACCTTCCCCGCCTAGATCCCCACAATAATCGATCTTCGGGTCATTTACCTTGTGTCAAGTCCTGTCTGGTGAGAGGCAGAGAAAAATAAAGTCCCCAGCTTCGGCTGTGCCACCTTCGGGTGAGCTAGCTGTATCATTAACACCTTTGTCACCTTTGTGTAGCACTGGACCTTGCTGTCCAGTTTAAGCTGTAATCAGGCATACGTGCTTGGACCCAAATTTGGGTCCATGTCCAGCAAGGCTCATCGGGCTTACATTGCACTAAGTGGGGCGATGACCAGTATCGTCCAGCGGGGTTCAAGCCTCGGCTCATCCCCTCCTCTCCCCTATATCCCCTTGATAATCGACTTTCCGGTCATTGACCTTGTGTCAAGTCCTATTTGGCGGGAGGTAGAGACAAATATCACACAGAGGCTTTTCAGCGGACTGTCAGACATCTTTGCCAGACAGTCCTGGTTGCCTCAAGAGACCAAAAATACCCAACTGGACCTATTCGTTAATGTCCTGGAAGCCCTCCTAAAAAGCCTGAAGAATCGGTAGCTAAGCCGTTAACATAAGCAGAATGCATATCGCTACCGGCTTCACAAGTATCCAAAGAAAAATCGCTCCTGGCAAGCTCCATTCCGCCAGGACAGAGACCTTCAGCCACCCCAGCAATGCCGGTATCCTGGTCTGTAAAGAAAAAATCACCCGAAAAGAATGAGAGAGACAGGGTATACAACACAATACTTCTCATACCAGAACTAGTTGTGGAAGTCGAGCCAAAAACCATGTCCTTCATATAGCCGGACCTAAGGACCAGAAGACTGGCTAGTTTTAAAATGGAATCCTTTGGAGAGCTACTCAAGACTGCAGGAAGCCCAGGCCGGTACTACTGCTGACGAAACTTCACCACTTGGGATGTCCTGCTGCCCTCTGAAAAACTAGTGGTTAAACTTGCTGGGAGCAACGTTTCTACGAAGTACTTCCGGCTCCGACTCGAGTGTGTAACGTCCCAGAACAAATCAACCGAGATGTTCTCGCTGCTTTCGTAAGTGCGTACGGCAGTGTGGAGGATGTAACTCCGGTAAGAGGGACTGATTGGACGGCACACGGGGACTACATATTCAATGTATGTTTAAATATGGAGGGTTTCCATGCCATCCATCATATCATTACGTACAAGGACCAGCAGATGATGGTAGTCATGGAAGGCAGGAAGCCACTCTGCTTGTCCTGTAAACAACTCGGAAATCTGGCCAGAACCTGGCCACAAAAAGCACCAGTAAACAAAAGTAATAATAATAATAATAATAATAACAACAACAACAACAATGAGAAAACTACCAGTCAGACCACCAGCCCAAGCGCCAATTCCACCCTGGAACCTGGGGACCAGAACGACGACCCGGAAAAAAAGTATGGACCCAGGTTAGCAGGAAAAGGAAACCTCCAAACAAAACAATAACTGCAACAACATCCGAATCAGCAGTGGAACCGCCAGCGACGATGGCCGTAGAAATAACAAAAGAAACTGCAAAAGCAACACCACCGGAAAGAATCAACCGGAAAGAATCAACAGAAAAGAACTTCAATAAAAAAAAATCAACAGAAATAACTTCAACCACAGAAACCACAGCATCTCAACCAGTCCCATCACCCATCAAAAACATAAAGGAAAAAGCATAAAGAAGAACACAGAGGGAGAACAGCCTGAGGTGATGGAAATTATGACCAACCTAAAAAGGCGAAGAGACAGTAAGGAAACGCTATCAAAGAAACTGAGCACCCAACCAAACACCCCTACAGAAAAGGAAAAGCAACCCTGGTCACCCGAACAAGTAACATCTCAACCGCTCTCAGCACAATCCCCACCACAACAGACACTGGAACAAACCACATCAGAAAATTCTCCACCAAAACAACCCCAACAATCCCCTATTCAACAATCACCTATCCAACAAACTCTACAGCACGAAATAAATTCTCTCTTCTCTTTCACCTCCCAGATTGTTCACTTGTTCCAGATCAATGAACAAGCTTTCCCCAATCGTCTCTCAAGTACTTTCCCTGTCCAAAGTCCGGAATTGGGTCAAGTCGGCTTCGGCCGAGAAAAGTAGCCAGGAACTTTTCGGGGTAGCTTTGTGCTCTGCGGAGGTTGAGGAACTTTCTACTGATTTTCAACTTCGCAGGGCACTTAAGCCGCTTTTAGAATTCAAGAAGATAAGGGACAAGAAAATCTGTAATCCAAATTTGTTTAGGGGTACACCCATGGTGACTACGTTTGTTCGCTCGACGGGTGGCCGCACGAAAGATGTGTGGCAATTCCTCGAGAAGGCCAGTCGGGCGGACATAAGGTTGGCGGAGTTGGAGCACCCTTCCTTCCAAAAAATCTTGTCCTATTGTTCGGGCAGGGTTATCATTTACGTTCACCCTTCTTTTTATAGGTCACTAAAATTGCGGTTCTCACTTGACTGTCCAAAGATGGCCGAGTATCCAACTGAACTCGGCAGCGACTTTCTACGGCACGCCGTTGGCATCCTGACCTCCAAGGATTTCCAGAACATAATCGACACTGATTAAGATAAGTGGGCTTGATGACTCTGAACCTTGCCACTCTGAATGCAAGGAGACTGAGGGATCCAAGTAAGTGTGTGCGCTTGCTTGGTGAACTCTTGAAACTCAGAATTTATGTTGTTTCAGTGCAAGAGACTCACTTCACCTGCACCGCGGAATGTCGGGTGCTGGAGGATGAATATATCGTTCTTTCAGTATTCGGCAGCCGCAGCAGCGTTAGGGTCTCTTTGCTAATTTGACGCAGCCTTAATGCTGATGTAAATCTTATTCTTGCAGATGACGGGGACCGGTTGGTTGTGGTCAATGTTGCTGTTAAAAGTTTTGAGTTCCAGGTGGTCGCGGTTTATGCGCCCAATATCGCTGCAGAGAGGTTTTTTCGGTGGTTAGCGCCGTTCTTCGACAATCCGAAGCGGATAGTTTTAGTGGATGATTGAAATGCGATCCTTGATCGTAAAATAGACAGGGTCGGGAAGGGAGCTAGTGGGTCGAGAAGGTGAGAAAGCAGCCTGCTCGACTTGATGGCCCGTTACGACTTGGTGGACAGTTTTATTCTGGATCTCTCAGACGTGGCTAGATAGTTCGTCCTCTGTCCGTATCAGATCCTATCTGGACAGAGTGTTAGAAGAGCCGACACAGATTTTGCTACTTGTCCTACGTTCAGCTATTTAGGGTAGACTGACTGTAGACTTATTAGAGTCAGTCTACAGCTAGTCTGGCTGGATACAAAAAGTTCAATACCTCCTTACTGGAGATACGTAGATTTAACTAGATGGAACCTTGAGGCTAGCGAGCACTACAAGGGATAGGTAGTTAGATCTAGGTTAAAAAGAGCTCCCAACGAAGCCGTGAAATGTAACGCGTTTGTGCGTAAGGAAGAAGTACGGAGGTTTTCCTTGGCAGGCATGTGCTCCGGTCGAATCGTGAGGTGCACGAGGCCTTTCAGGCGCACTTCCGTGATCGCTTTACTCGCTGCTCTGATCTCCCGGTTCAGAAGTTTCGTAACTATTTAGCCGACTTTTCCCGCCTTTGGGAGGCGGAAGCAGCAAGTTGATTCGATTTCTGAATGGTACTATTTACCAACCCCTCCGCTCGGGCAGGATATGACACAAGGTCAATTTTTAAGCGGAGTTTAACAGGTTTGAATTCAGAGTTTTCCTTCTCCTAGACTAGTTGCCTCACCAAGGCTGAAGAACCTAGTCCGTCCTACTATTTATCCATAGCTGGAGGGAGAATAAGGGGGTTCATACCTTTCCCAAGGGTATTTGCCCGATAGTGAACGTAATAGCGCGATTGGAGTACGAACTCGCGTACTACGATTCCGCAGTTCATCGCTTTAACCATTACACCACGAGGAGACCCCCGATTTCTGAATGGTAAGTCCGTGATGCGTTGAAGTAGGTTGGCCTCAACAAATCTCCAGGACTAGATAGTTTACCCTACGAAGTGTACTTGAGGCTGCCGCGCAAGTTTGTGCCTATTCTGACGGATACGTTCGACCATTGCTTCGCCCAGGGAGCCATCTCTGGTAGCGTTACCAAAGGCGTGATCGCATTGCTGAAGAAAGGTGGCAGACATGCTTGGGAGGACTTAGATGACTATAGGGCCGGTAACTCTTAACACAGAGTTAAAGATTTTGCCCTGGGTCTTAGTGAACCGTTTGCAGCTTTTCATTAGCGATCTGATCAGACATGAGAAGAACTACGCCGTGAAGGGAAGATCGATCCAAGACAACTTGCACTCGGTGCGCGATGTCCTAGAGGAGTTAAAAGACGACAATGAAGCCGCGCTGATCAATTTGAATCAGTCCAAGGCCTTCGATAGGGTTAACCATCAGTTTTTAGTGATTGTTTTGGAAGCTGCCGGATTCTAACCGGAGTTCCACAGATGGATTAGCATGATATACCACAACCCACAGGTGGTGGTGCAGATGTACGGGAAGAGCTCCGAGGCTTTTGTGATCAAGCTGTCAGTCCGGTAGGGTTGCTACCCGTCTTTTCTTCTCTATGTCCCCGCTTTGGAGCCCTCGCTCCTTAGGCTTAGAAATGAGAAGGCATGTCCGGCCCTGTGTGGTATCCCTTCTGCTGGCCCTCTTACAGTGAAGGTCTTCGGGTTCGCCGATAATATTACTGTCCTTGTGTCCCGTCGCTTGGACATAAAGCCAGTGAAGAAGACGGTTGCGAGGTACAAACAGATAGCAGGAGCCAAGATAAATTTTGATAAGAGCGAAGATCTGCGTTCGGGTGCCTGGAGAGGTGGTGTTCCCCTGCCAGGGCCTTTCCGCTGGAGTTACGAACAGTCCGCATCCTTGGGCGAAATTGTTCGGAAGTACAGGCTAAAGTAGATGTCCAGGTGGGTATCTGGCTTTAAAGGTGGTTATCTTTAAAGGGCAGGGTGGAGGCATGCACCGTGCACGTCTTCCCTTGACCCTTTACCGTTTGCCTGTACTTCCCCTGCCTAAGAATCATCGGCTGGCGCTACAACGATCTCTCTCCAAATTACTTTAGGGATGCCGAAGGCCGATGGTCCGTTGATGGGTTTGCTGTCAACGTCCGCGCAATCGGGGTCTGAGTATGCCTGATGTGGAGAAACATTGGTTCGCTGAAAGTCTGGCTGATCCTTGTCGAAAGACACGGTGTGGAGACGAAAACCGAGCGATACCTTTCCTCGCTTCAAGTCAGACCCCACAGCTGAAGGTCAACGTAAGCTGAAGGGCGAAGCACCGTTTGTCCGTGAATGCCGTAGGGCCCTCTGCAACCTTCCTGTGTTCAGAGACCATTCTCGGTCTCGAAAGGAGCTGTATCGGGATCTAATGAGGTGCTCTGCCTCGGATCCTCTCGTAAAGCGGCTCGGCTGGTCATTGGGGGAGGGTCGCTCACATTGGAATTGGACGCCAGGTACAGGCTTCTTGAGCAACTTGAGCAAAGTTCTGTTCACCTGGCAGCTTGCACGGAACCCTTTACCCCTTTTAGGCTTCAATTACAAAGCAGGCCTTGGAGACATGCCCAATTGTCCTCGCTGCAGCAGTGGCTTAGAAGAAACTGCTGAGCACGCCTTCGCCTGCGAGCTTGTTCACCCGTTTTAGAATCACATCATAGAGTGGACGGCCCGCACCGAGCCAAAGTAGCTTGTGATGATCGACATTGGTTTCGTCGTAGACAACGTTTGCTTCAGTTTCAGGGTGAGAAGCGTTTTGTGTTTCTCGTGATCCTAGCTGTAGCTAGAATGGTGATTTGGACGATGCGAAAGAAGGGAATGTATGACGGTGCAAACTTTTCTCACCGTGATATGATTTTGTTCTTTAGGCATCAGCTTAGGGACAAAATAAGATGCAATAGAAAACGCTTGGACCGCAAGTAAGCCTGGTCTTACGAAAGAGGGCAACGTTGGAGGCATCTTTCCCTCCTCTTCCTGCACATAGCGACTACAGTCCGGGTCCTTCGGGACCCCATCCCCGGTAAGTAGGTAAATTTTTTCTTCCAATTTCTCTAAATAGCAGTATATTGTGAGGCATTGTCCCCGTCATCAAGTTGTTTGCCGCCTAGATCTTCCCCACCCCCATTCTTTTTTGTACCCTAACCCCCAATCCAGCCCCACCTTTTTGAAGATCTTGGAATTTTATTATTATATTTCCCTCACTGTAACCCTCAGCAACTTCCATCCCACCCTGCGTTTCTTTTATTCATAAGGCTAGTTCCTTCTCCCACTAGGGAAGGTCCTGCTGGTTTTCGGTCTTCTCAGATACTTGAAAACAGTCGGCCTCCACATTTTAGTAGGGGGATGAGAAGGTAATCAAACGGATTTTTCTTTTGTTCAATTGAACTTTTTTTCGGATTTTTTCTCCCATCTTCATGAGGGTGTCTTCGTGGTGTAATGGTTAAAGCGATGGACGGCGGAATCGTAGTAAGCGAGTTCAAATTCCTAGTCGCGCTAATATGTTCACTTTCGGACAAATACCCTTGGGAAAGGTATGAACCCCCTTATCTTCCCAGCAATGGGTTAAATAGTACCACTACTGTTCTTCTCGGAGAATGGCTTTGGCATTAAATAACCTACAAAAGTTGATATACCATTAAACAAAGAAACCGAACCATCACATCAATTGTACATATATATAAAATCATGCATTTTCATTCAGGGTTTTTAAGTAGGGCTTTTCTCATGGAGTAAATGTGGTATTTTGTTGGATACGGCGTGAAGGATGATTGCGATTATTGTATTATATGAACGGGTCGGTGAATGTGGCTAGCTCGGGACCCCTTAGATTCACAGCCAGACGAGACCGCTCCTCTTCCTCTCCTCACAAAGAGCCGGGGTTAATATGCTCCTTCTTGGTAAAAGATTGATCAGCGAATAACTTGTGCTAGCATTGCACATCACAACAGTAAGTGCCTGAACAATTCTATTTGACCCATAGATAGGACCCTAACAAATACCACCAATACGAGACAGAGTAGAACTGGGAGTAATGGCAATAAAGAGGCGTCTATGTAGTCGCGGTAGTTGCAAGAATGAGGTTGAGATTTGTATTGGATTTCCTTACGGACTACAGCTATTGATTTTACTTTCAGTATTAACTACAATAGCTTTCGTAGAAGCGACTCTGACTTAAAATTAGCAAAGCATATATATATATACTCAACACCTTCATCACAGAATGTGACAAGGTTTATTTTTAAGAATAATTTAATCGGTTTGAATTCAGAGTTTTCCTTCTTGAGGTTAAAATAGTTTACATCTTGCCTTAAATGCATTAAAAAGGAGAAAAAATGCCAACAGGCATATTAAATGAAAAAAATGCTTAATATTTTTTGTTGTGAAGGTGTGGAATTACGCGTAGAATGATAAAAGATGAAGGCATTTGAAGAATTTTTTGTCGAAAAATGATTATCAGAAAAAGTTCTCGATATGATTGTTTAGCCACGAGCAATTGCATAATGCATTACGAATTCCCGCTTATATACTATTGATTTTTAGCCATCCGTGGACGATTCGTGAATTAAATTTTAATCTTTTTTTCTGTAGATTTAAAATAACTTTCTTAGTGTTTCTTATCGTTCAAATCTTCAGCGTACATTTTACAATTTTAACATTCCCCTATATATATATTAAAAATCCAGTTTGCTATATTTATAAATAAAGTGTTCACAATATCGGTGATAGGACCATCTACGTTTGGATAGCATAGACACAGAGTCATTTGCCTATACGATCGTCAAACTAAGAGGCCCCCAAGTGGTGGGTATCCCTTTATATACTTTTGTGCGGGATATAATGGAAAGGTTTGAATGCTTCATAAACTACATTATCCTTCCCATTATGGCTTACACAAGAGTAGCCTTTATCTATATATCTATATATCTGACAAACTGGATTATTAAAACACATATATATGTATGTTTGTGTGTGTGCGTATGTGTGTGTGTGTGATGGTTTGTTTTTTTATTTAATATCATCCTTGGTGGGTTATTTAATGTCAAAGCTATTCTTGTAGAAAAACTGTTGTGGTACTATTTAACCCATAGCTGGGGGATAAGGGGGTTCATTCCTTTCCCAAGGGTATTAGTCTGAAAGTGAACGTAATAACGCGACTGCAGTTCGAACTCACCCATTACGTAGCCGCAGTACAGCACTTTAGCCATTACGTGTGTTTTTCTAACTTAGATAACTTTCTGTCTGTCTATCTGTCTGTCTCTTTCTCTCTATATATATATATGTATATATATATATATATATAGATATCTATCAATATAACGAAGTACATCGGGAGGATTGATACTTAATTGAAAATTTGTTTTAAAAATTAAAAAAAAATCTATTCTAAATGATATGTGTGGTCGGTGGGCTGAAACACCGTCAAATTTAGTAATTGAGAGTCATATGATACGTGGGGGGAGGGGTGAATGAGTGCATCCGTCTTTGGAAATTAAGGTTAAATCTGGAGCATAGGAATGATTAAAAGCATAAACGGAAAACTTTGTAATATCTAAAGTTGTTGGTTAAAATTATAATTTTAAACAAAGCCATTTGTTGTCTTTTTCTTTGAACACTGTTTGGTTTGACAGATTTAGCAAAACACGTAATTTGATTCTCTGAAGCTAAAAATATATATGATTGTATCGTTTGCTGTAAACAATTGTAGATTGACGCGTTGTTGAAAGCGGTGTGTGATCAAGAATTAAATCCTCAAAAATAAAAACGTCGTAGTTATAACTTTTGGAAGTTATCAAAGCCCATTGTTGACCTTGCACGTGTGAGTGTCATGATGGAAGAAAATTGAAAGGGTGAAGTAGATATAATGGAATACTAAGTAATCAAATGAAATTTTGTCGGCAAATTTTTTATTTAAGCAAGGGCTTGTTTGCCCCAGAGAGAGATCGTCTCCAGGTTTTGAAGATTGCGTTTCGAATCCATAGATGTGTAATATAGTGGCCGAGGGATTTCGTTTTATGCCTTTGGGTTTAGTTAGGCTGAGAACCTTTCGGCTCAGTGCATGGGTTACTTAGGTGCAACATTAACGCAGGTGTTCACGCGCGCGTGGGCGGAGCGGATGTGTCACTCAGAGATGTCACAATAGCCCAGATGGGAAACGAGGCTAGCCAGTGCGAATGACGTCACGCACCGGAAACGCGCGGAGGATTTGGGGAATTTTGAAGAAAGTTAGTTGAGTTGAGAACTGGACACCGGACGAGAAGGGTCGACTTTCGGGGTTCGCAGAGGCCAGACGAATTTGCGCGCTACAGGCGCCGCACGAGATGGGGGCAGATGAAAAAGCCAGAATAGAAAGAATGTGTATCTCTCTCCTTATGTCGAAGAACCTTTTAACTCAAAGGTAATAAAAAGTTTCCTACCTGAACTAAGAAGTCGTTATGTGTTTTTCGAATTTCGAGATTCCTATGTTCTATCTTTATGGACATTCGATGTACGTTTCACACATTGCCATATCATGGCTATGTTACAGTTGTTGTTTTTGGCAACAACGTTCCTCACCCATATTCCACCAGACCCACTTCAACTTATCAGCTTTTCATAGCCATCAACACTACTTCTTATACACCCGCTTCAACATTACCTATTTGAAGATTATATACCTGCTATTGTAAATAAACCTGCATTTTAAAGTTTATTTGCGAGTTGATATTCTTATTTTCATTATCATTGGTGGTGTGAAACACAACGACCAATGAGGCAGGAGCAAAGACGATAAGACGATTAGAACGATAATCCATATACCCTTTGTACCAGCAAACCAACGGCTAGATTATCATCGGCAGCAACTTGCTGGGACGGAGAGAGAAACAGTGAGAACCAGAGTTTTGTCAGAGTGGGACAGCTTTGAGCAGCCGAATAAGAGAAGACCAAGCCAGTTTGAACACCAGTAAATCAGAAAAGAGTCCTGATTGACGCATCGACTGTATCAGTGATCGATCTAAGATACACGGCTGGGGAAGGTGTCTATCTATCTATCTATCTATCTATCTATCTATCTATCTATCTAGATAGATAGATAGATAGATAGATAGATAGATATCGTATTTGACGGCTTATAAAATGCATGGCGTCATAAGACACTTCTCAATTTGTGCTGGGGGTGTCCTCGTGGTTAATGGTTAAAGCGATGGACTGCGGAATCGTAGTAAGCGAGTTCATACTCCAGTCGCACTATTACGTTCACTTTCGGGCAAATACCCTTGGGAAAGGTATGAACCCCCTTATCCTCCCACCTATGGGTTAAATAGTACCACTACTGTTCTTCTAGGAGAATGGCTTTGGCATTAAATAACCAACAAACATTGATATGCCATTAAACAAAGAAACCAAACCAAACCAATCAATTTGGGCAGACATTTGAAAATAAACCAATGACCAAGTATAAACTATTATTGTCAGGAGAAGAGTTTTCACCTAATTTTCGTAGATCTTCCCATTATCAGGTCATTTTAAAATCTTATGTATATTCAAACCTTGTTTAAATTTGCGAAATTGTTAACAGCTTAATTGAAGAGCCATTGCACCACTCCGCTAGGCAGTAACCCAAAACTGCCTTATGATCTTATTAGATCCAGGGTGATTTTGAAGACATTATTTTGAAAATAATTGAGGCTTATATATTTCTCTATATATCCAATTAATGGAATATTTTTTTTTATTATGGTGGACATTATTTTGAAAATGATTGCGTAAAAATATACGGAATATATTTCCATATATACCCAAATTATTATGGTGGACATTATTTTGAAAATGATTGCGTATAAATATACGGAATATATTTCCATATATACCCAAATTATTATGGTGGACATTATTTTGAAAATGATTGCGTAAAAATATACGGAATATATTTCCATATATACCCAAATTATTATGGTGGACATTATTTTGAAAATGATTGCGTATAAATATACGGAATATATTTCCATATATACCCAAATTATTATGGTGGACATTATTTTGAAAATGATTGCGTATAAATATACGGAATATATTTCCATATATACCCAAATTATTATGGTGGACATTATTTTGAAAATGATTGCGTATAAATACATGGAATATATTTCCATATATACCCAAATTATTATGGTAGACATTATTTTGAAAATGATTGCGTATAAATATACGGAATATATTTCCATATATACCCAAATTATTATGGTGGACATTATTTTGAAAATGATTGCGTATAAATATACGGAATATATTTCCATATATACCCAAATTATTATGGTGGACATTATTTAAATATTTCTCCGCGGACTAAAAATTTGTTGTCAAGACAAATTTCAAAAATAAAGTCTACTTGTCAACTGAAATTTTTTTTTTTTTTTTTGCAACTAGAAAGTAAGTAATATACCTTAGGAGAGATTTCCTAGTCAGATAAAAAAATTCAACAATAGTGTAAAAATTACAACTGAATTGGATGATTTCAGAAAAAAAATGGTTAGAAAAAAAAAAAGGATTTTTGGGAACTATCGGATAAATTACTTCATAGAATTTGATCTGTATATCATTATTGTATTGATAGTGTATATTTTTGTGAAAAGATTCTTTTTTTAAAGGTTGATGATCGAAGATAGTAAAATTAGGAGTCATAACAAAGAAATAGATAATGAATAGATATATATATACCAACCATAGATTTTTTAAAAAGACCTTGTGCCATACTCGCCTGTTAGGTGGGGGCGTGCGACACATATCTATCAACCGTAGATTGATTTTTAGCCAGTTTGTCTTGCAGGACATTTTATACATATTTGATATTTACTGGACATTCTGCGACTGTGTTCACCTAAATTTAACTCATATATCGTGTACAAATGTTCTTTTTTAGCGAGTGGCTGAATACACAGTGAAAACCGATTTTTCTTTTACACTTTTTAACGGTCTTAATAGGTGTGTGGGTGGAGTCTTCGTGGCGTAGTGGTTAATGTGCTGAGTTGCGACAACATAGTAAGCGAGTTCGAACTCTAGCCGCTCTATTACGTTCACTTTCGGACTAATATCCTTGGTAAAAGCGTGAACCTCCTTATCCTTCCCCAGCTATGTGTTAAGTAATACTGCTACAGATCTCTTGCAAAGATGACTTTGACATTAAATAACCCACGAAGGTTAACATGCCACTAAACAAAGCAATCGCAAATTTAATATGTGTCAAAACTATATTATTCACAAATATTTTTTAAGTAGATACATTCATGTTGCATGTGCGTGATTAAACAATTTGTATGCATAGCTGTACGAAAGAATATAGCATTGTGTGTGTGTGTGTGTGTGTGTGTGTGTGTGTGTGTGTGTGTGTGTGTGTGTGAGACAGGTTATGTTCTGTAATGCACTTTGAAAAGAAAATATTCTTAAGAGACCATACATGCTCAAAATTCAAAATTTTCCTGTTTTTGTTTTATTAAATTATAAATTTTGAATGCCTTTCATCCTTCGTGATAGCCAAAAATAAATTCAACTTGGAATATTCTAAATAACATCAGGAAATTTCCCAAATGGCATCAGATGCTATCTTCCTCTCTATCTCTCTCTCTCTCCCTTTTTTTTCTCTCTCTCTCTTTCCCGGTCTCTCTCTCCATTCGTCTCTCTCTCTATCTATCTCTTTCACCACACACATCCATCCACATACTACATACACAAACAGAAGAAGGTACACATTGAATTGCGCACAGTTTTACACACACACACACCCACACACACACACACAGAGGCATGCATATACATTTCTCTTTCTCTCTCTCTCTCTCTCTCTCTTTCCCTGTCTCTCTCTCTTTTACCACACACATACATCCACATACCACATACACAAACAGAAGAAGGTACACATTGAGTGGCGCACAGTCTTACACACACACACACACAAACATTTACACACACACACAGAGGCACGTATATACATTTATGAAACTACAGATTTTCTAAGAATAGAGAATATTCTTTGTTTTTGTTTGTTTAAATAATTTGTAATACTTTTTAATTCTTATTGAATTAATTTTTTCTTTTAACCGGAGCATAGATTTTAGAGGACGTCTAAATTCTTGAATCATACCGACATGCTACGTAACATCTTCCAATTTTATGCAAATTCATGATTACACGAGTTGTTCTATTACCCGCCAAGTATAGTTGGATTTCAATCTAATTTTGTTGTCTTTGTTCAACAAGGAGGGAACTGGAGGTCACCCCATGTATAAATATGAGATCACCAAGTCATTGAAAGCTGCATTTTACGTAAGGCTCATATTTCTGTGAATGAGCTGATCTGGTCACTATATCAATTACGTTTCTGAAAAAAAGTTTCTCCTTTTTTCTTTATATGTTATACATCAGGGCATGGAATGGATCAGCAAAACATCGTAGAAATGATTACAAAAAAGCCATGTGAAAAGTTGGGTTTAGTTGGTTTGGGCTTTATGGTATATCAGACATTGCAGGTTATTTAATGCCAAATCCCGTTAGTTTCTTCCAGGCAGCGGTCGCATCGATACTGCTATATGGATGCACTACATGGACTCTAACAAAACGGCTGGAGAAGAAGCTAGACGGCAATTACACAAGAATGCTGCGAGCAATCTTGAACAAGTCCTGGCGGCAACATCCCACAAGACACCAACTGTACGGCCACCTGCCTCCTATCACGAAAACTATTCAAGTTAGACGAACCAGACATGCAGGACACTGCTGGAGAAGCAGGGACGAACTCATAAGTGATGTATTGTTATGGACCCCCGCACATGGCCGTGCAAAAGCAGGACGACCAGCACGAACATACATTCAGCAACTATGTGAGGATACGGGATGTTGTCCAGAAGACCTGCCAGTGGCGAGAGAGGGTCAGGGATATCCGTGCTACCAGTACGACATGATGATGATGATGATATATATAGTCATCCAAAGACAGACTGTATCGTTGTATCTCAACTCTTCAGTGTGGCTAGACATGCGAGATGCTTCAAGCTGAAACCGAAACCCGACTGATTTTTCGTCAGTCGGATATTCTACTCCCAATTTATCTTCATTTCAAAGGAAGTTTTTGGTATATATTCATATACACTTATCGGCTACTGGAATGGTCAAATCATAACCTTTTTTGTAGATAACAATTTTATACGAGACTGGGCTCACATTTTTTTTTTTTTGCACGCAGTCAAATATCGTCAAGTATTTCTATTTACTACCAACTTTTGACAGCTCGAGTATTGCTATATAACAGTCATAATTTCACATCAGTCATTTGTTGGCACACATAGTTAATAGGTAATTTCATTTTTAAATGAGTCCGAACTAATTTGTTTGCATACTATTATTGCAGTTGATTCTACAAAGTTAAATGGTTTCAATTATTGCTATATAACACCAATATTTATATTCAATATAAATCATTTGTTGACACACAGTGAAGTATGGGATGATAGACTATGCCTGTATATAGAAGAGCTCACATTAGTTCATTTGAAGTAATGTCCAAATGTTGGATAGCAACAGGAAGATTCCTTTGGCATGCTGCACACGTTGTGTGGGTTGCATAACAGGATGTGTATTTGTGTCTCAAGATAAACAAAACACAACGGAAATGGCTTGCCGGAAGGAAGTGTGATAATAAGGGTTGCATGGGGGCCCAGAAAATTATATAACCACTGAAAATTTTCAATCTGGAGAGAACGAAGAAACCGGAAGATGAGTCACTGGTCGTGACACCACTCTGGGCGCTGGATTTGCACCAGACTGTCCAGAGTTGAGAGGTAGAGAAAGGCCTGAGCAGTACAAGGCGCACAAAAGCAGAGAAACGTGAAGAAACCGACTCGTGAAAGCTGTTTGCATTTCCCTTTGAGCTAATGCGCGTGAGAAATAGTACTGCAGACGGGTCTCTTTAAACTTGGTAAGGAAACTGGTTAAGGAAAAGGAAAAACACAGAATTTAAACCAGTTGTAGTCCGCCTAAAAATTGAACTTGTGTCAAATCCTGCCCATGGTGGGTAGGACGGTTAAATGCATACCATAACAAGGATTATTTTTATAGAAAAAATTCTAAAGTTATTTATGTTCTATAATAGCTATTTAGTTATATTATCCTTGTTGAGAAGTGAAGCTAGACAAGGTAGCTCTGTGAAAAAACAAAACAAAAAAACAAAAAAAACAAAAAAAAACAAAAACAAACAAACAAACAAAAAAACAACAACAAAACCCCCCCAAAAAACAAACAAACAAACAAAAAATAAAAACAAAACAAAAAACAAAAACAATAATGTATCGTGTAGTCTAACGTATATATATATCATCATCATCAACATGATGTCGTGCTGCCAGCACGGATACACACACACACACACACACATATATATATATATATATATATATATATATTAAGTAGAGTTTAGGTTTAAGTAACTTCCCCTCAAAATAAATACTTTGCAATAAGTAAACGACTGATTCGAACAATTACTGTTCTTTATCAGAGAAAACAGTAATTGATGATAAGCGTCCGGAATAAAAAGAAAGGACGTAATATACCATCAAATGAATTATAGAGCGCTAAGATAACTGATGTCCAGGCAAAAATTTTTACTACTTGGCTGTGAAAACTTTACTCCTTTGCCAGCAGATATTCAGCATCTATTGCAACCTATATAGAATTCTTTTCATAAAACGATTAAATTTCTTAAAACAATGCTGGAGAAGGAGTTCTTTGCTGAGTAAGATAAACATTTCTTGAAGGATGGAAATATGAAGTTGGCTAAAAGACAGAAGACAGTGGAATAAAACGCTTAGTATGTCGTTCAGTAAAATTAAGAATGGTAAAATGTCTTTTCCTTTTCTTAAACTCGGCTAAATACATATATAAAATGAATACATACAATAATAAAACCCCACTTAGTAGTCAAGTTACAAAGAAAAGGCCAGTTCCCACTAAATCACCAAAATTAAGCTATGATGTGTCGGTTCATTTCTGAGATTATCCTTATAAAGAAGGTACTCTAAGCCTGTATACCAAACTAAGATAAAGTTTAGTAAATTCGAAGACACCTAGTAAGCAAGTTACGTTAGCAACCATTGTTAGTGAGCTTGATTCACACTGGGTGGCTCATACTTCTGACTTTGAACCAAGCAAAGCTTAATAAATGACTATAATAACAAAAGATTGTGTTGTTTTTTCATTTTCTATAAACATGTTTATTTTATTTCATTTATAATCAAATAGCATTAAGACTGTTGTTATCTTTATAACTTTCTTTCTTTATATGAAATATTTAGGTGACATGAAGTGCTGTTTTTTTTACTGTTAGTGTCCTTCCTCCAATACAGTTCCTTCATCGACTGGATTGATGAAAGAAAAAATAATGTTAAAAAAAGATTTTTTAAATGAAATAAATAAATAGATAAAAAAAAAATCAATTTCAAGCATTGTTCAAATTTGATTAGGACATTTCTCAGTTGATTAATTGACTTTTTAACGTGTGGAGTTCATTACAAAAATGCCTATGAAGTATTTTTTTTCATTTGAATGGAAGCAAAACTGAAACTGTGACATGCATTTATAACTTAATACCAAGAGTACTTTAGTCTGGCACAACTTAAAAAGGAGGAATTTGTTAGGAAGATTATGATGCACCAAGACGGAGCAACAAAAAGGTAGGTATTATATTCAGTAAAATTAATGATAAAATGTCTTGTTTGTATTCAATAAACAGAACGAATTTTTTGGGCAACCCATCTTTTTTTTATTCCAATGTCCCACTCAAGCGAGTAATTTGCCATTTTATACGTGTTGGTAATGGTATTGCAGCTCTCATTGCTGGGATTGGGACAAGCTATTTTGTACTTAACCTTTCTGAATGAGTAGAGAGTTCGCCAATGGTCCGGGAGACCGAGGTTCAATCCCAGGTCGAGTCATACCAAAGACTCAAAAAATGGTACTTGATGCCGCCTTGCTAAGCACTCAGCACTATAAGGTGAGGATCAAGGGTAAAGTGGAGCAATCCTTGGAATGGAGTAGCGCTCTCTCCTACACTTCGGCTATTGAAAAGGGAACCTTCGGGTCACCCTGAACTAAGGTCGCCAACTTTACTTACCTTTCTGGAAGAAATCTGGCCAGCATGTTCTAAACCCCACCGACAATGCGTGAGCGGGAGGATGTTTGCGATGGAACAAGATTCAGTGGATACTTCTCCCGCATTTGAAACTATGTCCTTTATCGCCTGTTTTGGTTTAGTTTATTTGTTTAATGGCATATCAACTCCTTATAAATTATTTGATGCCAAAATTTGATTAATTTGTAAATGTTTAGTTGTAGTAACTATATTTTCAATGTTTCATGGTTTTTTGATTGCCCTCTTTTTGTCTATAATCGTTTGTTTGTATACATTTGTATTGTTTTAATTATTCCAATCAAATACAAATAATACAATTATATGGTTTGAAGTAACTATTCCTATTTGATAACATTGTTTGTATAGTTTTTAGGGTTTGTTTGGCATATCAGTGATTGTAGTTTATTGAATACCAAATCCTCTATACATATATATTATTTATAAACGTATAGTTTGTAGATAACACTTTTAACAAGCCAGAATTTATTTTTTACACAAAGTTAAATGGTTATACAAATGATTTTTAAACGAATAGTCTGTTGGTAATCTTATTTTTAAATGAGTTATAGCTTATTTGTTTGCACACAGTTAAATGATTCCAAATAGTTCTATTTAGTATTAAACATTTGTTAGCAACCACTTAAATGGTTTCAAATAATGCTATCTAAAATAAACAATCTTTTCTGCACACATTCAAATGGCTTCAAGCATCGCCATGTAACACAAAGAATTCGATTTAGACACAAAGTTAAAGAGTTTTAAGGATTGCTAATCAAAACTAATAATTCTATTTGACATTACTCATCCGTTTGCATACAGTTAAATTATTCCAAGTATTGCCATGTATCACTAACAATTCTGTCAAACATCAATCATTTGTTTGCACACAGCTAAATGGTCAGTTCTATTTCTAACAAATTGATTTAACCTAAATCACATGTTTGCACACAGTTTAAATGTCAGACAGTTCTATTTCCCCGATATATCGGACACTATCAGGTGCTACCACTCCGGGCCAGAGTAGACCTGGGAGCAATGCCAATGAAAGGGGCACTCCACTTTCTCCAAAGCTCAAGGCTGGAGCTTTGCCATCAGATTGTTTAATGTCATATTCTAGACACTCGTTGGGAGCTGGGTCTGATCCCTCTCCAAAGATACAGTCGGTGTATTCTACAGTTCCTGCCGACTGGCCTGGAGTTATATGGTTTGAAGTAACTACTCATATTTGGTAATATTTATACTGTTATATGGTTTGAAGTAGATATTCCTATTTGATAATATTTGCTTGCACAGTGATATAGTTTCAAGTATTCCTATCTAACGCCAACTGTACCATAGCTATATACGGATATGTGAAACGTACATAGAATGTTCATAACATATATACATTGATTATAGGAATCCTGAAACACGAAAACACTTACGACTTCTTAGTTCAGGTACGAAACTTTTTATTACCTTTGAGTTTAAAGGTTTTTCGACATAAGGAGAGAGATACACATTCTTTCTATTCTGGCTTTTCCATCTGCCCCAAACCACGTGCGCACCCGACACAATGCCTCAGCGAGCTCGCGAAAGTCAACCGTCTTGTTCCGAGGCAAAATCTCAACTCAACTCACTTTTTTCAAATCCCCCCAAAATCCTCCGCGCATGCTTCTGGTGCATGACGTCATTCGCATCCCCAAGTCCTATCTGGGATTTTTATTTTGACATCTGTGAACGACACATCCTACCCGCGCGTGCATTAACATCTGCGCTCAAGTTTGCACCTAACTAATCCATGTGCTGAGCCGAGAGGTTCTCAGCCTAACTAAACCCAAAGGCAAGATATATAAAACGAAATCCCTAGGCCATTATATTAC